>PITA01002250.1:0-167090 GCA_004023965.1 Spilogale gracilis | reverse complement strand
ATCCGTATTCATCAGCGATATTGGTCTGAAGTTCTCCTTTTTGATGGGGTCTTTGCCTGGTTTGGGGATTAGAGTGATGCTGGCTTCATAGAAAGAGTCTGGAAGTTTTCCTTCCGTTTCTATTTTTTGAAAGAGCTTCAGGAGAATAGGTGTTATTTCTTCTTTGAATGTTTGGTAGAATTCCCCAGGGAATCCATTTAACCCACTTTTTATCACAACGTGATACTTAATACAACATTCCATAACAATTTTTTACCTTTAAATTTTTTCAAACACATACCTGTGTTTTCTAATGTTGTTGCCTCTCATTTGCTTGTTTTATTGTGCTTTTTCCCTTTCTTCTCCCTTCTTTCCTTTATTTTTTTTAAATATACATATAGTTATAAGCCTCAAGGTAACCCTACATCCTTATTCAATACTACCCCTATATACAACCACTTCTAATCTCTCTATAGCCTTAGAAAGTAGGCTCCTCCAACAATAATAACAAGACAAATTCGGGAGGATCTGAAATACTTTCCTTGCCCACAAGGAGGGTCTGCCCTCACCTTCCCACCCTAGTCTGTCAGTGTTGCTGTGTAATTGTTTTTGCCTTTGTATTTTATAAATATTGGTCTTGGGGGTCATTCAGGTTGGGCTTCACTTTTTGATCTCTTCATTTACTCTTGATGGCCGTTTTCTTTACCCTGTAGTAGTTTTGTACCATATAAATCCTACCACTGGGCCCCACTCTGGCAGGGGTTTCTTTTCTTGCTTCCTTTCTCCATTTCTCTTTTTTCTTTCTTCTTCCTTTTCAGTGGTGAATTCTGATTGCTCCAAAACCTTCTAGCGACCAATTCACCTGGGTAGATATATTTAGCTATACACCCCCGCAACCAATCCTCGCCACAATGCCTCGGAGGAGGAACAACCAACAGAAGAACCCTGAGACTGCAACCCCGGTCACAGAATTACTGGAAATGAACATAAACAATATAACAGAAATGGAATTCAGGGCAGCAATCGTCCAAGCAATGGCTAATTTGGAAAAGAACATTAGTCTCAAAATGGAAGCCATAATAACAGAAGTGAAAGCTGAGGTTAGAAAGGCTATTAATGAGATGCAATCTAATTTAAATATGCTAACAGCTAGAGTAAGTGAAGCTGAAGAACGTATCAGTGATTTAGAAGACAGATGGATTAAGAAGGAGGAGCAAGAGAAGTCTTGGAGCAAACAGCTAAAATCCCATGAAAACAGAATAAGAGAAATAAATGATGCCATGAAATGCTCCAATATCAGAATTATTGGAATCCCTGAAGGAGTTGAGAGAGAAGCCTAGAAGATATAGTTGAACAAATCATGGATGAAAATTTCCCAATCTGGGGAATGAAACAAATGTTCATGTCCTAGAGGCAGAGAGGACACCCCCCAAGATCAATGAGGCCAGAAAAACCTCCAGGTACATACTTGTGAAATTCGTGAATCATAAAACCAAAGAATGTGTCTTAAGGGCAGCTAGGGGGAAGCGATCCATTACCTATAGAGGGAGGACCATCAGAATAACGTCAGACCTTTCCACAGAAACCTGGTAAGCTGGAAAGGGCTAGCAAGACATATTCAGGAAATTACATGACAAAAATATGCAACCAAGGATAATGTACCCAGCAAGGTTGACTTTCAGAATGGAAGGAGAAATAAAGAGCTCCCAGGACCGCCAAAGTCTAAAAGATTATGCAACCACCAAGCCAGCACTACAAGAAATACAAAAGAGGTTCTATAAAAGAGAAATGAACACAAGAATGACACAGAACAGAAATTTACAGAGGTAATCTATAGAAACATGAACTTCACAGGCAACATGATGTCAATACAAACGTATCTATCAATAGTCACTCTCAGTGTGAATGGACTAAATGCTCCAATAAAAAGGCACAGGGTTGCAGACTGGATAAAATGTAAGGACCCATCCATATGCTGTGTATAAGAGACACATTTTGAATCTAAAGACACTTCCAGATTGAAAGTGAAGGGATGGAGGACCATATTTCATGCCAACGGACCTCAAAAGAAAGCCGGGGTAGTGATTCTCATACCAGACAAATTGGATTTTAATCTAAAGGCTGTAGTCAGAGACACAGAAGGACACTACATCATTCTCAAAGGGTCTATACACCAAGAATATCTAACAACTGTAAATATTTATGCCCCCAATATGGGAGCAGCCAACTACATAAGCCAACTGTTAAGCAAAATAAAGAATCATATTGATACAAATACATTAATTGTAGGATATCTTAACACACCACTCTCAGTAATGGACAGATCATCTAAACAGAAAATCAGCAAAGAAACGAGCCTTGAATGACACATTGGACCAGATGGATCTCATAGATATATTCAGAACATTCTACCCTAAAACACAGGAATACTCATTCTTCTTGAGTGCACATGGAACTTTCTCCAGAATAGACCACATACTAGGTCACAAATCAGGGCTCAACCGATACCAGAAGACTGAGATTATTCTCTGCATATTATCTCACCACAATGCCATGAGACTGGAACTCAACAACCATAAAAAGTTCAGGAGAAAATCAAACACTTGGACGCTAAAGACGATCCTGCTCAAGAATCTGTGGATAAACCAAGAAATCAAAGAAGAACTGAAACACTTCATGGAAACCAATGAGAATGAAGATACATCGATCCAAAACCTATGAGATACAGCAAAGGCAGTCCTAAGGGGGAAATACATAGCCATCCAAGCCTCACTCAAAAAAATTGAGAAATCCCAAATACACCAACTCTCATTACACCTTAAAGAACTGGAAAATCAACAAAAAATTAAACCAATCCCCCACACAAGATGGGAAATAATTAGGATTAGAGCAGAGATGAATGAATCAGAAACTAGAGATACAGTAGAACGCATCAACAAAACTAGAAGCTGGTTCTTTGAAAGAATCAATAAAATTGATAAACCATTGGCCAAACTAGTCCAAAAGAAAAGGGAGAGGACCCAAATTAATAAAATTATGAATGAAAGGGGAGAGATCACAAGTAACACCAAGGAAATAGAAACAATCATCAGAAATTATTATCCACAATTATATGCCAGTAAGTTTAACAACCTAGAAGAGATGGATACATTCCTAGAAACCTAAACTTCCAAGACTGAAACAGGAAGACATTGACAATTGAATAGATCTATATCTAGTAATGAGATTGAAGCAGTGATCAAAAACCTCCCCAAAAACAATAGTCTAGGACCAGATGGATTCCCTGAGGAATTCTACCAAACATTCAAAGAAGAAATAACACCTATTCTCCTGAAGCTCTTTCAAAAAATAGAAACAGAAGGAAAACTTCCAGACTCCTTCTATGAAGACAGCATTACTCTAATCCCCAAACCAGCAAATACCCCATCAAAAAGGAGAACTTCAGACCAATATCTCTGATGAATATGGATGCCAAGATTCTCAACAAGATCCTTGCCAACAGGATCCAACAATATTTAAAAGATTATCCACCATGACCAGGTGGGATTTATCGCAGGGATGCAAGGGTGGTTCAACACTCGCAAATCAACATGGTAGAACAAATCAATAAGAGAAGAGAGAAGAATCACATGGTACTCTCAATTGATGCAGAAAAGGCATTTGACAAAATACAACATCCGTTCCTGATCAAAACTCTTCAAAGTATAGGAATAGAGGGAAGATTTCTCAACCTCATAAAATCTATCTAAGAAAAACCCACAGCGAGTATCATTCTCAATGGGCAAAAACTGACAGCCTTCCCTCTGAGATCAGGAACAAGGTAAGGATGCCCACTCTTACCACTACTGTTCAACATAGTGTTAGAAGTCCTAGCAACAGCAATCAGACAACAGAAAGAAATAAAAGGTATTTAAGTTGGCAAAGAAGAAGTCAAACTCTCTCTCTTTGCAGATGACATAATACCCTATGTGGAAAACACAAACGACTCTACCCCCAAAGTACTAGAACTCATACAACAATTTGGTAACGTGGCAGGATACAAAATCAATGCACAGAAATCAGTTGCATTTTTATACACTAACAATGAAAATATAGAAAGGGAAATCAGGGAATCAATTCTGTTTACTATCGCACCCAAAACCATAAGATACTTAGAAATAAACCTAACCAAAGGAGTCAAGGATCTGTACTCAAGGAACTATAGAACACTCATGAAAGAAATTGAAGAAGACACAAAAAGATGGAAGAGCATTCCATGCTCTGCATCGGAAGAATAAACATTGTCAAAATGTCTATACTGCTCAGAGCAATCTATACTTTCACTGCCATTCCAATCAAAATTCCACCAACATTCTTCAAAGGATTGAAACAAACAATCCTAAAATTTATATGAAACAAAAAAAGACCCTGAATTCCTAAGGAATTGCTGAATAAGAAAAACAAAGCTGGGGGCATCTCATTACCTGACTTCAGGCTTTATTACAAAGCTGTGATCACCAAGACAGCATGGCACTGGCACAAAAACAGAGAAATAGACCAATGGAACAGAATGGAGAGTCCATATATGGACCCACAAATCTATGGGCAAATCATCTTTGACAAAGCAGGGAAAAATATCCAGTGGAGAAAAAGCAGTCTCCTCAATAAATGGTGCTGGGAACATTGGACAGCTACGTATAGAAGAATGAAACTGGACCACTCTCTTATACCACACACAAACGCAAACTCGAAATGGATGAAAGACCTCAACGTGAGGCAGGAATCCATCAAAATCCTGAAAAAGAACATAGGCAGCAACCTCTTTGACATCATCCACAGCAACTTCTTTCAAGACACGTCTCCAAAGGCAAAGGAGACAAAAGCGAAAATGAACTTCTGGGACTTCATCAAAATAAAAAGCTTCTTTACAGCAAAGGAAAAAGTCAACAAAACAAAGAGGCAACCCACAGAATGGGAGAGGATATTTGCAAATGACACTACAGACAAAGGGCTGGTATCCAAGATCTATAAATAACTACTCAAACTCAACATCCAATAAGAAGATGAACACATCAAAAAATGGGCAAGAGACATGAAGAGGCACTTCTCCATAGAAGATATACAAATGGGTAACAGACACATGAAAAAATATTCATCATCACTAGCTATCAGGGAAATTCAAATCCAAACCACACTGACATACCACCTTATACCAGTCAGAATGGCCAAAATTAACAAGTCAGGAAACAACAAGTGTTGGAGAGGCTGCGGAGAAAGGAGAACACTCTTACACTGTTGGTGGGAATGCAAGATGGTGCAGCTGCTTTGGAAAACAGTGTGGAGGTTCCTTAAGAAATTAAAAATAGACCTACCCTTTGACCCTGCAATTGCACTACTGGGCATTTACCCCAAAGGTACAGATGTAGTGAAAAGAAGGGCCATATGTACCCCAATGTTCATTGCAGCAATAGCCACAATCCCCAAACTGTGGAAAGAGCCAAGGTGCTCTTCAACAGGTGAATGGATAAAGAAGATGTTGCCCATATATACAATGGAGTACTACACCTCCATCAGAAAGGATGAATATCCAACTTTTGTAGCAACATGGACTGGATTGGAAGAGATTATGCTGAGTGATATAACCCAAGTAGAGAAAGTCAAGTATCACATGGTTTCACTTACATGTGGTGCATAAGGGGTAATATAGAGGACAGTAGGAGAAGGAAAGGAAAATGGAAGTAGGGTAATTCGGGGAGGGAAATGAAACATGAGAGACTTTGAACACAGAAACAAACTGAGGGACTTGGAGGGAGGGGGTAGGGGGATAGGAGAGCCTGGTGGTGGGTACTGAGGGCACCTATTGCATGGAGCACTGGGTGTGGGGAATGGGGAATGAATCTTGAAACACTGGAAAAAAAAATTTAAGTAACAATAACAATAAATAAATAAATAAATAAATAAATAAATAAATAAATATCTGAATACTCTAAAAAGAAAAAAGGAAGAAAGAAAGAAAGAAAGAAAGAAAGAAAGAAAGAAAGAAACAAACAAACAAACACAGGCAAACTGAGCATTTTGTCCAAAGACAGCTGACTTTCATATCTTAGTGATACTACCAGCATGTATCCAGGGATTTTCCTGGTTAGGTAAATGAAAATGTTTGTTTGGACAGTGCTGTTATTGGTTTTAAACAACTTTAATGGGTTTGAACAACCTGAACAGGAGAAGAGAGGCACTGGCCCATCTAGTAAATTTTTTGGTCAAAATTTGAGTAACAGTTTGCCTGGCTGAGGCTTTACCTTCAAGGCAGAAGGAAGAAGAACTTTCTTTTCTTTTCTTTTCTTTGTTTTAATATTTTATTTATTTATTTGACAGAGAAACACAGCTAGAGAGAGAACACAAGCAGGGGGAATGAGGGAGGGAGAAGCAGGTTTCCTGCCGAGCAGGGAGCCCAATGTGGGGCTCGATCCCCGGACTCCGGAATCATGACCAGAGCCGAAGGCAGATGCTTAACAACTGAGTCACTCAGGTGACCCAAGAAGAACTTTCTTTAAAAAACGGTGAGCAGTCTTGTCCTTCACACTGGAATTCCTTCACTACTGAGATCCTTTTAGTCATATGATTGTAGAACAAGCCTATGTCCCCTTTTTCCCTGTGGGAAACACGAATGATGTAGAACTTAAACACAGATGTTTCAGAAGGAATAGTCTTCCATTTCATAATATAAATACATTTTAAGGTACATCTTTCTTTGCACTAGGACACTGCCATAACAATCGCCATGGTCAAGATCTGTTGATGAAGCCTAGAATTAGTGGGTGGAAGTTTGAGGAGAGAGAAGAATTTCTTCAGACTAATACATTTACTAATTTCAAAGTGAAAAAATCGTAACTTTACAGTGGGTAAAATCAGTAGACACTGGTTTACCCTGGTGATTAGGTTGACATCAACAGTTCTAAGATCTATCTTTTTCATAAATGTTGTACCAAGAAGGACACATCACTTTTTGGGTTTTCTTGACAAAAATGCATGACCTCAATCTATTATGAGAAAATACTTGATACAACAAAATTGAGGCACATTCTACAAAATAACTAATACTCTTAGAAAGTTTCATAATTAGACTCAGTAGTAGGAGGATCCTAAGCTCACCTCCTTCCACAGACACCGAGACAAAAAGTACAGGTATTAAAATGAATTCTGAAAATGACCTGAGGACTGACAGAAGAGATCTTCCACAGCTCATCAGAAAGAGAAGGCCATATCTAAAAGGGTAGGAGGGGCAGAGGCATGGTTGGAAACCAAATCCCTGGTGTGACTAACCACAAATGGGGAGATATCACAAGAAGAAAGGAGAACGGGCTCAGACCCCACACTCGGCACACCATGGCCCTGGTGACACACACTGAGAAGATGAGTTTCCATAACATCTGGCTTTGAAATACAGTGGGACTTACCTATAGAAGCTTTAAAATCAATGAGTCTCCAATCTCAGAGCTTTAAAGATTAGTGGGATTTAGCTCCGGGAGAGCAAGAGGTGACAGGAAATGAAGACCCCACCCTTATAGAGCCAGCATGTGAAAAAACTCTACATGAGACCCAACACAGAAGTAGCAGTTTGAAAAGTGTTTGGGATATAACAGAAGGAGATTCACTAATTTTAGGACATGCGCAAGAGGAGCAGGGATGTGTAGGTGATTTCCCCAGGAATAAAAGGGCTGGCAGGTGCTTTTCTTGCCTCTCCCAGCTCAGACAGCTGATGCTTGTAGAAGCCAGGGCTAACACCCTTCATCTACTTCACTATCTCCATGTGGCCACTCCCAGGATTCCCTTGTGCACCAGCTTGCCCAAACCCCTCACCTTAGCAGGTACCCCTCCACAGTGGCTGCTACCCTGCCACACCTGGCAGGCATCCCTGAGACTAGCACCCCTCAAAAGTGACTCCTGCCCTGGTGAGCGACGGAGGTAACACCACACACCAGCACACCTGCAGGTCCTGCAGCCTTGCCTCTGAGCTCGCTGTGCAGGGAGCAAGCTCTGCCTTTCAGCACACAGAGAACTGGCTGAGGGCTGGCCACACCACCAGCAAGCTTGGGGCAGCTGCAGCCAAGCATCTCAGCAGCTCTGGGGGTAAACCAGGCCCAGCATACCCAGCACAGGTGAAATGGGTCATTGCAGCCGGTTGGGCTGATGTCAGCCTTACTAACATGCTCACAGCAATTGAGGGTAAACCACAACAGGGGAACATATACAGTTCTCAAGGAGCTCCTGCTTCTGGTTATAGAGGGTGATTGGCTATAGGGCAGCACAGGACCTCTTCTATCAAGACAACTACTTTCAAAATCCGAAGACATAGCTGACCTACCTAATACAAAGAAACAAACAGATTTAGACAAAACGAGAAGACAAAGGACAGTGCCCAGGATGAAAGGACAAGAAAAAAATCCCAGAAAATGGACTAAGAAATAAAGATAAGCAATATGTTTGATAAAGAGTTCCATGTAATGGTCATAGAGATACTCACTGGACGTGACAAGATAGTGGATGACTCAAGTAAGAATTTCAACAAAGAGATAGGGAAAAAGTTAAAGCTGAGGAACACAATGACTGAAATGATAAAAACACTAGAGGAAATCCACAGCAGATGAGAGGCTGCAGAAGAACAGATCAGTGATCTGGAAAATAGTATAATGGAAAGTAATCAAACTGGACAGCAAAAAGAAAAAAATAATAAAGGTGAATAAGTTAATGGAGCTCTGTGACATTGTCAAGTATACTAGCATTCACATTATAGGAATCCCAGAAGGAAAAGAGAACAGAATAGAAAACTCATTTGAAGAGATAAGAGCTGAAGACGGTCTTAATCTGGGGGAAGGAAATAGACACCCAGGTCGAAAACAGGTAAACTCTCAACAAGATGAACCCAAGGAGGTCCACACTAAAACACATAATAATTAAAATGGCAAAAAGTAGTGATTTTCATAAAAAGTTCTACAGGCCAGAAAATAGTTGCGTGATATATATATTCCAAGTGCTGAGAGGAAAAAGCCCTACAATCAAGAAAACCTGTCAAGCTTATCATTCAGAGCTGAAGGAGATGTGAAGAATTTCCCAGACAGGAGTGCCCAGCTGGCTCAGTCAGAAGAGCGCATGACTCTGGTCTCAGGGTCATAAGTTTAAGTCCCACTTTGGGTGTAGAGATTAGTTAAAAAAAAAAATTCCCAGACAAACAAAAGTTAAAAGAATTCATCACCTCTAAACATGCCTTATAAGAAATGTTAGAGGGAATGCTTCAAGTGGAAGGAAAAGGCCACAACTAGAAGTAAGAAAATTACAATAGAAAATAATTTCATAGGTAAAAACAAACATGTTGTAAAGACAGTAGATTAGTCACTAATAAAGCCAGTATAAAGGTCAAAAGAAGAAAGTAGCGAAATCAATTATACAATAAAATTTGTCAAAAGATACACAAAAAGATGTAAAATATGATATAATATACATAAAACAAGGGGGGGGAGTAAAAATATAGTGCTTTCACAAGTTATTTGAACTTAAATGACCATTAACTTAACAGAGTGCTAAACACATAGGATGTTAATATGAACCTCGAGGTAACCACAAAACAAAAACCTATACTACCTAAACAAACAAACAAACGAAAAAAACAAAGAGAAATTCAAGCACTAACACTAAAGAAAACCCCTTCCATAGGGGGAAGAGAAGAAGAGTGAAACAGAGGAGAGCAACAAAAATAAGCAGAAAACAATTAGCAAAATGTCAACAAGTACATACCTAAAAATAATTAAATGTAAATGAACTAAATGCTCCAATCAAAAGATATAGGATGACTGAATGGATAAAAAAGCAAAACAAAAAAATAAACATATAAACCAACAAAAACCAAAAAGCCCCCCCAAAAACAAAAAAACATGACCCATCTATAAGCTGCTATAAGAGACTCACCTCAGACTTAAAGACATACACAAAGTGAAAGTGAAGGGATGGAAAAAGATAACTCATGCAAATCAAAGCAGAAAAAAAAGCCAGGGTAGCAATACTTATATCAGATAATATAGAGTGTAAAACAAAGACTGTAACAAGAGACAAAGAAGGGCTTACATAATGATATAAAATAAAGGAATCACTCCAACAAGAGGATCTAACAATTGTAAATATCAATGCACCTAACACTCTAACACCTATCTACATAAAGCAAATATTAACAGACCTAAAGGAAGACATTGACAGTAATACGATAATAGTAGGGAACTTTAACACTTCACTTACAATGAATAGGTCATTCAAACAGATAATCAATAAGAAAACAATGGCTTTGAATGACCCATTACACCAGATGGACTTAGCATTTCCATCCAAAAATAGGAGAATACACATACTTTGCAAGTGCACATGAAACATCCTCCAGGAAAGATCACATGTTAGGTCAAAAAAATGAATCTCATTAAATTTAGGAAGATTAAAATTACATCAAGCATTTTTTTTTCTGGCCACAATATAAAACTAGAATGAAATTACAAAAAAATTGGAAACAAGCAAACAAACAAACAGGGAGGCAAGTAATATGTTTCTAAACAACTGATGGGTCAAAAAAATCAAAGAGGAAATTTAAAAAGCAAAAAAAAGCGGAAATGTAACAGTTCAAAATCTGTGAAGTTAGTAGAATAAAGAAAATAATAAAGATAAAAGCAGAAGCAAATGAAATAGAGAAAAAAAAAAGAAAATATCAATGCCACCAAGAGCTGGTTCTTTGAGAAGATAAACACATTGGTAAACATTTAGCCAGATTCATCAAGGAAAAAAAAGATAAATGAAAAAATACGAAATAAAAGAAGAGAAATAACAATGAGCATCACATAAATAGAAAGGATTATAAGAATACTATAAAAAATTATATACCAACAAATTGGAATCCTAGGGATATTGATGAATTTCTAGAATGTAATCTTTCAAGGCTGATTCAAGGGGTGCCCGGGTGGCTCAGCGGTTAAGCGTCAACCTTCGGTTCAGGTCATGATCTAGGAGTCCCAGGACTGAGCGCTGTATCGGGTTCCCTGCTTGGCAGGAAGCCTGATTCTCCCTCTCTCACTCCCCCTACTTGTGTTCTCTCTCTAGCTGTGTTTCTCTCTGTCAATAAATAAATAAAATTTAAAAGACGACTGATTCAAGAAGAAATAGAAAATCTGTACCGACAGATTTCTAGTAATAAAATTGAATCAGTAATCAAAAAACTCCCAAGAAACAAAGGTTCGGGACCAGATATCCTCACAGATGAATTCTACCAAACACTTAAAGAACTAGTCTCTTGAATTATTCCAAAAAATGTAAGAAAAAAACCTAAATTCATTCTAAGACCAGTATCCTTACACCACAGCCAAAGACCCTCCCCCCAAAAGAAAACTACAGGCCAGTATCTCTGATGAACATAGATGCAAAAATCCTCAAAAAGAAGTATTAACAAATCAAATTGAATAATACATTAATAGAATTATTTACCATGATAAAGTGGGATTTATTCCAGGGATGCAAGGATTCCTCAATATTTGCAAATCCATCAATGGGATATACCACATTAACAAGAGGAAGGATAAACCAGGGGATCTTCTCAATATGCAAAAAAGCACTTAACAAAATTCAACATCCATTCACGATAAAAGTTTTTAGCAGGGTGGGTTTGGAGAGAATATGACTCCACATAATAAAGGCCAAATATGAAAAACCCACAACTAACATCATATTCAGTGGTGAAAACTGAAAGCTTTTCTTCTAAGATGAGGACCAAGGCAAGGATGTCCACTCTTGTCATTTTCATTCAACATGGCCCTGGAAGTGTGAGCTTCAGTAATCAGACATGAAAAAGAAATAAAATTTATCTAAATTGGTAAGGAAGGAAGAGGTAAATTGTCACTACTTGCAGATGATAAAATATCATACATGGACTCTATCAAAAATGATTAAAATAAATGAATTCAGTAAAGTTATAGAATACCAAATTAATGTATAGAAATATGTCGCATTTATATACGCTGAAAACAAAGTAGGAGAAAGAGAAATTAAGAATATAATCCCATTAACAATTGTACCAAAAAGAATAAAATACTTAGAAATAAATGCAACTAAGGTGGTGAAAGACTTTTACTTTGAAAATTAGAAAACACTGATGAAAGAAATGGATGATACAAATGGAAGAATATTTCATGCTCGTGGATTAAAAGAATATTGTTAAAATGTCCATACTACTCAAAGCAATCTACCGATTCAGTGCAATCCTTTTCAGTGCAATCCTTATCAAAATACCACCAAAAACAAAGACAAATCATCCTAAAATTTACCAAAAGACCCTATCAACCAAAGCAATCCAGAGAAAAAGGAATAAAGCTGGAAATATAACAATCCTGGATGCCGAGATATACCACAAAACTATAGCAGTCAAAACAGTATGATACTGGCACAACAGACATTAGATCAGTAGAACAGGATGGAGAGCCCAGTAATAAACCCACACTTAATATGACCAATTAACCTATGACAATGGAGACAAGAATATGCAATAGAGAAATGACTGCCTCTTCAATAAATGATACAGCTGCATGGACAGCTAATGCAAAAGAATGAAACTGGACCACTTTCTTACACCATATACAAAAAGAGACTCAAAATAGATTAAAGACTTAAATGTGAGGCATGCAAGCATAAAACTCTTAAAAGGAAATATATGCAGTAATCTCTTGGACATTGTCCTTAGCAACATATTTATGGCTATATCTCCCCAGGCCAGAAAATGAAAGGAAAAATAAACTATTGGTACTACACCAAAATGAAAAGTTTTTGCACAGCAAAGGAAATTAATAAAAAAAAAAAGTCACCTAGTGGATGGGAGGAATTATTTGTAAATGACATATCTGAAAATGGATTTCTATCCAAAATATATAAAGAACTTATACAGCTCAACACTAATAATAATAGTAATAATAATAATAATAATAATAATAATAATAATAGGCAGAGGACCTGAATAGGTATTTTTCCAAAAAAGACATATACAGATTGCCAGCCGGAACATGAGAAGATGCTCAACATCACTAATCATCACAGAAATGCGTATGAAAGTGAAATATCACCTCATACCAGTTAAAATGGTTGTGTAAAAAAGGCAAAGAATAACAAATGTTGGAGAGGATGTGAGAAAAATAACACTTGTGCACTGTTAGTGGGAATGAAAGTTGGTGTAATGTCTGTGGAAAAGAGTTTGGAGGTTCCTCAAAAAATTAAAAACAGAAATACTATTTGATTCAGTAATTCCACTGCTGGGCATTTACTCCCCAGGATGAAAACACTAATTCAAAAAGACATAGGGACCCTTATGTTTATTGCAGCACTATTTATAATAGCCAAGATATGGAAGCAACCAACGTGTCCATCAATAGATGAATGAATAAAGAACATGTGATGTGCACACACACACACACCCCAGAATATTACTCAGCCATAAAAACAAATGAGTTCTTGCCATTTGCCTCAATATGGAGGAACATAGAGTATACTACACTAAGAGAAATAAGTCAGAAAGACGGATGTGATTTCACTTACATGTGGAGTCTAAGAAACAAATCAAACAAACCAACAAACCCTCAAAGTGAAACAGACTCATAAATCCTGAGAACAAGCTGGTGGTTACTGGCGGAGGGTAGTGGGGACTACACATAAAAGAGGTAGAGGAGATTAAGAAGTCCACAGTTGCAGAACAGAAAAAGGACATTAGTGAAAAAATGGTGACATTCAAATAATATCTGTAGTTTAGGTAATGGTCACTAATGTGCCAACGTTAATCTCCTGAGTTTGTATACTGTACAACAATTACACATGGTGTTATTATGTGAGGCTGGCTGAAGCATGTATGAGAATGTTGATACTGCTTTGGAAAACTGACTTACAAAATTATTTCAAATTAAAAAATTTAGGAGCATCTGCGTGGCACAGTGGGTTAAGCATCTGCCTTGGCTCAGGTCATGGTCCCAGGGTCCTGGGAGTGAGCCTGTGTTGGGCCCTCTGCTCAGCAGGGAGTCTACTTTTCCCTCTGCCCGTCTCCCTACCTCCTACCCCCTGTCCCTGGCTCCTGGGTGTTCTCTCTTTCTCAAATAAAATATTCATAAAAATTAAAAAAAATTCCCCAAATGGTGGAAATGTATTTCTCCATGAAATGTTTCATTTTCCCTATATTGTCTACTAAATAATTTAGCAAATAACTTATTGTGTCCTCACAGAAGAAGGGCTAGACTTCTATTGGTTTATGTTGCCATTTATACATGATAGAGTTCTAGGCACTTTATCTCACTTGGTATGTTTTCTCATCTGTGAATGTTTACACTGTGTTTTTTTTTTAAAGATTTATTTTTTTTTTTAGAGCGAGAAAGGGAGAAAGAACATGGGAGGGATGGGGAGAGGAGAAGAAGGAGAGAGAGAATCTCAAGCAGACTTCATGCTGAGCATGCGGCCTGATGTGGGGCTTGATGGCACCTGCCTGAGATGATGACCTGAGCCAAAATCAAGAGTCAGATGCTTAACCAACTGAGCCACCTGGGTGTCCCAGTTTTTTTTTTTTTTTTTTTTATAAACATGTCTTCATATATCTATTTTCTGGGGTGAAGCTACTTTTGATGCTCCAATTTTTCAAAATTAGCTATCCACTGTACATTTTTGTTCACATGTTGTGAAGAATCAGTGCTCTTAGAGTGAGGCAGCAAGATGGAATACTAACAGGATGCTGGTTCCTTCATTTGATTCAACACCATGTATGCCACAGAAGGGAAAAGATGGTATATTCAGATATTAGTAAAAACTGTAAGAAATCCCTAGGAAGTCCAAGATAATTGGATTCTGTTGTCCCTGTTGGAGGTTAGGGTTTAGAAGGAGGAAGCCAAGCCAGAGCAGGAGAAAGCTGGTCATCAGGTAACAGGGAAAAGATTGAGGCAAGCGTTTTGGATCCTTTTAATTCCCTTGCAAAGCCCTAGTTAGAACACTGATTGTTACCTTGTGACTGTAGGGGAGAGAGAAGCAGCAGCACCAACATTCAGTACTTACCTGGAGGCTGGGTCATAGCATCTGGCCCCACTACAGAAACCTGAGGGCAGGGAGGAGAAACCTGCAGGTGCAAAGGAGGGAATTAGTCCTCAGCTTGAACTCCTCCTTTATTGTTACCCATGGGGAGGCTACTGTCATTCTATTCAGGATGGTACTTTATTGTGTGGGGTTTCTCCATGCCTATAGCTTATTTAGTATTCCCAACCCCTTGCCCCAAGTGCTTTAGTGACACTGTCATCACAGTGGCCCCCAAATTCCCTTTACACATTTCCAAATACCATTTTTGGTTGAGAAGCTGCGGTTTAGAGGATTAGGTCCCAAGAGGATGACAGCTCTTGGGAAAAGCTGTAGATCGGGGGAGGCACAGAAAAGTCACTTGAGATCAGTGTCACATGTGTGTGTGACAAACAGGAAATTGTTGAGGAAAAGTCGAAATAGGCTCTAAGCCCTAAAGAACCCTTCTAAGAATCTCTGTAAACTCACTACACCAAGGGCATGAGCTAAGGCTTGGAGTTTGGCCCATTTCCCTAGGGAAACATGATGGTGGAAAGTAACAGATAATCCCAAGGAAACATGGCACCACAAGAAAAATAGTAAGACAGCCAAGGGTACACCCACTATGTAAGAAAGGGGAAAAAGTAATGGACCACATCGAGCAAGAATTAGAGTTATATTATTAGAGAGAGAGAGAGAGAGAGAGAGAGAGAGCAAGTGGAGATACTGATTGTTTGGAAAGCAGACAACAAGCAATCATAAGAAAAGAACCAGTTGAAGCTTCTTGGTCTGAAATAAATAATACCTGAAATAAATGATAGTCTTGTGCAAGAGTAGAATGCATACACAAGGCCAGTTAGGAAACCAAAAATATCAGGTTGAAGGGCTCTCCCAGAAATCAAAGAGTAAAGAGTTGAAAGAATATGAAAGATAAGTTAAAAGATATGGAGCAAAGAAATAGGTCAACATCCATAAAAATCCAAGAAAGGCAGGGCAAAATCCAAGTAAACAAGCAGAGACACTACATTACTTTCAAGTACATGTGAAAATAAAAAAAAAAAAAAGATCATGTATGAGGTCACAAGGAGAACCTCAAATAGCTGCTAAATTCATCATTTAAATGTAAATCACAATGAAATCACAACAAAATGTTGACAGTGAATAATAATGAAATTCCCTTTATCAAAAGTTGTAGGATGCCACCAAGTTATACTGAGAGGGAAATTTATAATTGTAAATATAGCTATTAAATAGCAAGAAGAATTAAGACCAAATGAGCTAGATAGATGTCAATGTCAGGAGTATAAAAGTAGAGCCAACTAAACTTGTAGAAGTAAATAAATCATAAATAAAAGGGCAGATGTTGAGAGGAGCTAAAACAAAGAAGTAATAACCAACAGAGTAAAAAGTTAATTCTTAGAACAAAACTAAAATGTGTGCAACTTTCCAATAAAGTTGATCAATAGAAAGGGAAAATATATAAATAATTTGGGGGGAAAATGGGTTTACTATGCTGATACAAAGACTTTTAAATAATGGGAGAAACAACTATACCAAGACATTTACAAAACTTGACACAGGAACTATTTTCAAAATATAGTACAATTGACGGGAAAAGAAAGAAACTCAAAAAAGGTAATTATTCTATGCATAGTACCATCCTTCAAAAGAATATGGTATAGGGGTGGGGCAAGGAGGATAACTGACAGGAGAGAAACCTGACAAAGAGCCTCAGCCAGGTGACCAAGGTCAACATCAATAGTGATAAATCATATTAATAAGATGTACCCTTGATATATAGTGATAAAAATGACACTTCACCTCTGTAGTCTTCTCCAAACCCACAACTTCAACCTAACCATGAGAAAAATACCTGATAAATTCCAATTGCTAAACATTTTATATAAAATATCTGATCGGTACTCCTCAAAATCAAGTCATCAAAAACAAGTGAAGTCAAAAAAACTATTATAGCCAAAAGGAATTTAAAAAGACATGTCAGAGGGCTGCCTGGGTGGCTCAGTCATTAAGCGTCTGCCTTCAGCTCAGGTCATGATCCCAGGGTCTTGAGATCGAGCCAAATCAGGCTCCTGCTTCTCCCTGTCCCACTCTCCCTCTTTGTGTTCCCTCTCTCGCTCTTTATCAAATAAATAAACAAAAACCTTTAAAAAATAAAAATAGATAAAAATAAAAAGACATGTTAGCTAAATGTAACACAGGATCTTAGAACAGAAAAAGGACATTAGATTAAAAACTAAGGAAATCTGAATATAGGTTTTAGTTAATGACTATGTATCAATATTTGCCCATTAATTATAACATACCATAGAATATGTGTCATCCTAATAATATACTACATATATATGTTCATATCATAATACAAATGTTTGATGATGTTAATACAAGAATGCAAAAGTATTTGGGAACTCTACCATCTTCCCCATTTTTCTTTAAATCTAAAACTGTTTTAAAAAATTAAATTTATTAGGGGCTCCTGGGTGGCTCAGTCCATAAAATGTCTGCCTTCTGCTCAGGTCATGATCTCAGGGTCCTGGGATCAAACCTCACATCAGGCTTCCTACTCCACGGAGAGCCTTCTTCTCCCTCTCCTTCTGCCCCTCTCCCTGCTCATGCTCTCTTTCTCTTTCTCTCTCCCAAATAAAATCTTTAAAAAATTAAATTTATTAAAAAATTTAAAGTGTAATTATTAAATAATATAATGTCAAAATAAAAACCTCTCCAACCTGTACCACAAATCACAAGTTTTACCTGATTTCTACCCTTTTTATCTATGTTATAGTTTATATAAATAAATAGTTTTATTTAGAAACAGAAAAAAGGCTGAAAATTCCTCACACTATTGTGTGAGGAAAGTACAGAAAGGAAAAATTAATTTTACCACAGGACAGAGCTGAATAATGCTAAGCAGATGACTATCCAATTGAATTCTGTAATATATGGGGGACCCAAGGGGGATATATGGAGGATATATATCATGGCTTCATTTTTTCCCGGAAAGACAACAATAGATGTCCACTGTATTTTGCCATGAGGGACCCAACTCAGGACCCCAGGTTTCATACAGATCTTATTTTAAGCTGAAGACTTTTGAGATTTCAATAGATATGGACAGAGCCTTCGTGGAGCATCCCTTATCTGACAAAGAGCAGCAACTTCTGGGAAAAGAGAGTGTCATAAATGCCCCTCTGGGGAGTTTCACCGCCATGAAAACCACCAGTGGCTCCTACATAAACTAACATTACCACAAACTTTCTTTTTTTTTTTTTTTTAAAAGATTTTATTTATTTGACAGAGAGAAACACAGCCAGAGAGGGAACACAAGCAGGGGGAGTGAGAGAGGGAGAAGCAGGCCTCCTGCGGAGCAAGGAGCCTGATGTGGGGCTCGATCCCAGGTGTCCGGGATCATGACCTGAGCCGAAGGCAGTCGCTTATCCAACTGAGCCACCCAGGCGCCCTACCACAAACTTTCTTAGAGCCTATTTGTTCTTCTAAAAAAATTGGTTGCCTTTTCTAAAGAAACTATTTGTTCTTTCCCAAGAGCCTTTTCTCCCTAATAAATTAGATGGATAAGCGTCCAAACTTAAACATTTAATAAGACCGCTACTTCTTTGTTGGCTCCCATATGCACATAAATGAACCTTTTTTTCTTCATATTACTCTGTCATTTGTCAGGGTAATTCACAGGACTCCCTTCACTAAACAGGAGGGAATAGAGGAACAGTATTTCCTTCCTGACAACCACATTAACATTTAGATGAAGGAAATGTGATCCTTTCATTTGATGCCGAAAAAAAAGTCAATAAAACGCAGCACTCATTTATAATTAAAAAAATAAAACAATGTAAAAACAACCTCTCAGCAAACAAGAAATAGAAACCTGATTAGTATAATAAAGGATATTTATTAAAACTGTATAACCAATATATTTACACTTACCTGTAAAATTTTAGAAGAATTTATACTAGTTAGGAAGAAATTAAAATTGTTTGTCACCACAACTTCTACTCAACATTTTCCTGGAGTTGTAGCAAAAGTAGGAAGACCTAAAAAAGAAAAAGAAAAAAAAAATGACAAGAGGAAACAAAATGAGAAAATTATCTGTTTCATGATAACATAAAAATCCACATAGATAATCCATGAATTATTAGAATAAGAAAGTTTGTCAAATTGTTTGATATAAGATTATAAGTTGAATTTTGTCTCCTCAAAACTGACATCCACCTGGAATCTCAGATGGTGACATTATTTGACAAGCCTCAGCCATCCCCCAGGGAGGCCCCAGAGGGCAGCCCCAGCATCACATGTGCCAGGACACCCCTGAACAGGGCCACCGCAGCCCCAACCACGTCACTGAGACAACACAGGTGCAGAGCATTTGGAACACCCCAGGTCTGTATGTGCTTCAGCTATCATCGTCTCACCAGAGCCCCAGATGCGCAGAGTTCCCCAAGCCCTTCTGCGCCTCCCCCCTCAGCTCCAGCTGTCCTGTCAGGCGGCTGCCTGCCCAGGGTGCTCCTAGACCAGCTGGTCCATGCCGACTTGAGCTCCAGCCATTCTGTCAGGCATGCCCCGAGCGAAGCGTACTGGTGCCACCCATTCCATAGTTGCTTTGGTTCCAGCTGCCCTTCCAGGGTGCCCCTTACATCCAGCATGCCAGGACCTGCTCAGCCCCTGCCTGCTTCACTTCAGCTGTCTCGGCAGAGTGCCTTCCATGCAGAGAGCGCTGGGCCCTCCAGGCCATGCCTGTCTTAGCTCCAGCAATCCCACCATGGCGGCCCCAGTGTAGAGTGTCCCAGGTCTCCCAGTCTGTGCTGGCAACAATCCCAGGCAGCTGGCCAAGCCACCAGGTACACGCAGTCCCTGTGGGGGATATTCTCATGCAAGGCCATTTCTTCCAATCTAGGAGAAGCAGCTGTTTTGTCCAACTCATGGGGGGATAAAAACTCACAGGAATTTAAACAAAGGGGACAGGGGACTATATTCCAAATGAAAGAACAAGACAAAACCTCAGGAGAAGAACTAAACAAAATGGAGACAAGTCACCTACCAGAAGAACAATCCAAAGTAATGGTCATATGGATGAAGCCAGTGGGAACTTCAACAAAAAAAAAAAAAGAGAGGAAATATAAAAAACCAATCAAAGTTGAATAAGTAACTGAAATGAAAACTATGCTAGAGGGAGTCATTAGCAGATTAGAGGCTGCAGAAGACTGGATCAGTGGTCCAGGCAGGGTAAAGAAGAGCAACAAAGCTGAACAGCAACAAGAAAAAAGGATAAAAAAATTGATGACAGGTTAAGGGATCCTAGACAACACCAACCACACTAACATTTGCATTTTAAGGTCCCACAAGAAGAAGAGACCAAAAAAGGGGCAGAAAACTTACTTGAGAAAATAATAGCTAACAACTTCCCTAACCTGGCAAAGAAATAGACATCTGGGTCCAGGAGGTGGAGAGTTCCAAAGAAGATGAACTCCAGGAGGTCCATACTGACACACGTAACATTTGAAATTTCAAAGGTTAACAATAAAGAGAGAATCTTAGCAATAGGAGAGAAAGAAACAGTTATATACTAGGGAAACTCCATAAGGCTATGAGCTGATTTTTCAATAGAACGTGTGTATGCCAGGATGCATGGGAGGTTCAGTCAGTGAATATCTGCCTTCAGCTCAGGTCATGATCTTGGGGTCCTAGGATTGGGCCCCACATCAGGATCACTGTTCAGCAGGCAGTCTGCTTCTCCCTCCCCCTCTGCTGCTCTCCTGCTTGTGTTTTCTCACATGCATGCTCTTTCTCAAATGAATAAATAAAACCTTAAAAAAATTATTTTTGTATGCCAGAACAAAGTACCATGAGCTATTCAAACTGCTGAAAAAGAAAAAAACCTACAATCAAGAATACTCTAATCGGCACGATTATTGTTCAGAATAGAAGGGAGATATAAAGCATTTTCCAGACAAACAAAGCTTAAAGAGGTTCATCACCAGTAAACTAGTCTTAAAAATATAAAAGGATTTCTTTAAGTGGAAAAGAAAAGGCCTGATCTAGAAGAAAATTATGAAAAAAAAACTTTCATGAGCTCAAGTAAACATACAATAAAGCTAGTAGAGCAATCACTCATAAAGCAGATTAAAAGACCAAAATTGCAAAATAAATCTAAAAAATTAAGGAACTCACAAAATAAAAAGATATAAAATGCAACACCATATACATAAAACACGGAGAATAAGAGTGTAGTTTTTATAATGTGTACAAACTAATCAACCATGAATTTAATATACACTGCATTTTATATACAGGGCATTATATATCAACTTCTTCATAACCACTAACCAAAAAATCTCTAACAGATACATGATAAAGAGAAGGGAATCCAAGTATAGCACTGAAGAAAGCCATCAAACCATGAAGGAAGAGAACAAGAAAAGGGAAAAAGTGCATCAACAACCAGAAAACAATTAAGAGAATGGAAGTCAATAATTACTTTACCTATCAGTAATTACTTTAAATGTAAAAGGTTTAAATGCTCCAATCTAAAGAAATAAAGGTAACCGAATGGATAAAAAAAAAGAGGACCCATCTAAAAGCTGCCTACAAGTGACTGACCTCACACCTAGTCACAGAAAAACTGAAAGTGAAGGGGACAGAAAGCACATTCCATGTAAATATAAGGTGATGGAAAAAGCTAGAATTGCAATACTTAAATCAGACAAAATAAACTTTAAAACAAAGGCTATAACAAAACCAAAGGGCATTACGTAATTATAAAGGGATCAGTCCAACAAGAAGACATAACAATTGTAAATACCAGTGTACCCAACATAGAAACACCCAAATACATAAAAGAAATATTAGCAGACATAAAGGGAGAAGTTGACCATGCTACAGTAGTAGTAAGTAAGCAGGTAATGCTGGCGCTGCCTTCTGGAGCCTCTTTGGGGGATGGCTGAGGCTGGGGTGGGCTAGGGTCTTGGGGTTGGCTGAGATGGCAGGCCAGCCAGAGTGCCCATACCCTGCTTCCATCCGTGTTATCAATGTGGAGAAGAAATATAAGCAATGGTACTTGCCCGACCCTCCAGCCCTGAAAAGCATTCCCCCATTCCTCTGCAGCAGAATTAGAGGCCAGCTCCTTTATATTCTAGTTGCTGTTTTTAACTGTGGCATTTTTTTCCCCTGTGTCCCAGAACATTTGGGGCTGGTGTGAATGAGGGGCCTGGGACTCACTGAAGGGACAGGCCAGGTAGGGGCAGGCCTGCTCTTATCTGTGCTATCAAAGTAAAGAGGGAACATAAACAGCAGTCCTTAGCAGTACTTCCTATCCTTCCACCACTGGGTGGAGAATTTATTCTTTTATACTCTAGTTTTGCACATTTAAATCACATCTTTTTTTCCTGTGCTTCAGGGCAGAGGAATCTGATCCTGGTCCCTCAATACTATCCCTTTTCGCTGCAGCTTACAGCATCAGGGAGTGGGTTTCCATTGTTATCTTGGCTTCCTCTCTCCTACTTGTTCTCTATGTGGTCCCTCTATCTTTTGTTGTCCAGCAGCTGTTCAGTCAGCCCTCACTTCTTCAGGAATAATTGCTCTACATCTAAGTGTAGATTAAGTGTGTTCATGGAGGAGGTAATTGTGATGTTGCCATCTTGGACCCTATTAAAATTTTTAATTTCAAACCAACAAAAGATAGTCTAAAACAAAATAAAAATGCAAGGCACAAACCATATGTCCAGTCAATAAAGTCAAAGAATTCTTTCCTGAAACTCATGCTTTCCAAAGCAAAGAAGTGACAATCGAACAGAAACAGGAAAAAGACATGAATAGTCAATTGATATGATACTTGAATGGTCGAGATATGTGCCAAGAGGCTCAACATTATTAGCTACCAAGTAAGTGAAAACAAAAATCACAGTGACAGAGATGTCACACATATCATATACATCAAATTTAGAATTATAGAAATTATAATTTGGTGCACATATTTGACTTAAAGGAACATTTATACACTGCTGATATAAGCGACAAAGTAAGGAGAACAATTTGGGAATTTCTAGTAAAATTTCATATGTGTATAACCTTTGACCCAGTGTTTAGATCTCTGGGTTAGTAGTTCAGAGCAAAATATCTCAGTCTGCTAGGTTAAATGAAGATAGCCTATGATCTGCAAATAATGACATCTTTTCGAGCTCTTATATTCTTAAATTCCTCTCACCTTTATGTTCTGGTGTGGGGTAACAGCAGTGAGCCTTATCATTTCCATATCTTCAAAGAACTATTTATAAATTTTCACTGTTAAGTAAAATGATTGCTGCAGAATTTGGGCAGATAGTTGTTTTTTATTTTATTTATTTATTTGCCAGAGAGAGACACAGTGAGAACAGGAACACAAGCAGGGCGAGTAGGAGAGGGAGAATCAGGCTCTCCACTGAGCAGGGAGTCCAATGTGGGGCTCAATCCTAGGACCCTGGGATCATGACCTGAGCCAAAGGCAGTCACTTAATGACTGATCCACCCAGGCACCCTGGAGATAGTTTTTTGAAAAGGTAAATGATTTTTTCTATTTTTAGTTTTTTGAGAGTGTTTATCATAAATGGTTATTATAAATAAACATAAATAACCTTATTAAATACTTTTGTGCATCTATGAGAATAAGCATTAATTTTTCTTAAATCCCTTAATGGGAGTTCAGTGAATTTACATTGAGATTTTTTTTTTGTTTTTGTGTTTAAAGATCCTTTGACAAACCCCATACGGTCCTATGGTCAAGATTACTTCACCTTATGTGGGGAATTTATCTTTTTTTTTTTTTAGTCTGAATTATGAAGTGAACTCTCATTAAGTAATAGTTACTATTAATTTCAATAGGAAGATACTTTAAATACTTTTAACATCAAAATAACACCTATTTTTTACTATAATGATACCACACACCATTAAAATAGACACAATTCCTTCAATAGTTAAAATTCATTTTGGAAATACAATCTGCCAAGGCTTTTTCTCTAAATTAATTCTATAATAGTTTTTAATCTTCTCTCTTTAAGGACTTTTCTTTTTAAAATATTACACAGCTTACCCTCAGGAACATGTTCACAAAGAGGTGTTATACATGATTTTCAACGTTTGTGCAATTTAACCTTTAAGGGGAAAGAAGAAAATACAAGAAGAAAAGCTACAGCAAAAGAACACGGTGGAAACAACAAGGCAAACTATATCACACTTGAGGCAAACATTGACAATCAGGGGCCCTGGGTCTGAGATTATGAGTTCTGTAAACCAGCACCCGAACCCCAAGAGGAAAGGCCCCAATAGCACACCTAGAAAGGTGACTGCATAGTGGGTCTACTCCCCCAGAGCCTCCCTGCTGGCAAAGTGCCCTAAATTGAAAATAACCCTTGCAAAACCAACATGAGGCCATATATGGGGTTTATTTACTATCTTTTTTTTTTTTTTAAGATTTTATTTATTTGACAGACAGAAGCACAACTAGAGAAGGAACACAAGCAGTGGGAGTGAGAGAGGGAGAAGCAGGCTTCCTATCAAGCAGGGAGACCAGTGCGGGACTTGATTCCGGGATTCCAGGACCTGAGCGGAAGGCAGTCACTTAACGACTGAGCCACTCAGGTGCCCCTATGTACAACATTTTAAACAGAACGCACAAAGCAATAGCTATCTGAGATTTAAAATGATTATTTGAATTTTATATGGAAATTCTATTTGGCAAAATAGTGGGAAAAGGAAACTCTTATAGTAGGAGAGGATACCTTTATCAGACCTACAGAATCAGAGAGCTGACAAGGAATTCACGTGCAAAATATAAAAGTAACTCTTACAAATCCATAGTTGACATGAAATATAAAGGTGACAAAAGATATTAATAATCATGTTTCAAAAGAAAATATCTAAATGGTCATTAAACACATGAAAAGGTTCTCAAGTTCATTCAGCATTAGAATAATACAAACTAAAACTGTGACGATCCCCATACACCTTATATACAAACATAAGAAAATGATGGAAAATGCTGTTTTGACAAGGATATTGAGCAACCATATCGATTCCCACTGGTAGTAAGAGTGCGCATTGATACAAACACTGTGCAGACTCATTAACCACTATTTACTAATGCTGAATATGTGTATCCTTAATCAAGTTGGATTCTGAAACCCCGAATGGTCACTTATCACTGGTATAGATACTTTATTTATCTTTATACTGATCAATTTGGCTAACTAATGTTTCACTTTGGATTTCCACATATATGTTCCTATGTTAAATAAGCCAGTAATTTTCTTTTATTGCATTGTTTAATCAGCTTTGGTATAAGGTTTCATAGGAAAAATTGCCAGATTTTCCTTTGTTTTCAGAAACAACTTGTATAAGATAGGAGAATCTCTTACATAAAAGTCTGACAACTGTCACTTGCAAAACCATCTAAATCTAGTGTTTGCTTAGAAGAACATCTTTAGTTATCATTTTTCTTTTTTTTTACTTTAAATTTTATTTCTTCAGTGTTCCAGGATTCATTCCCCATTCCCCACACCCAGTGCTCCATGCAATAGGTGCCCTCAGTACCCACCACCAGGCTCTCCCATCCCCCCACTTTCTCCCTCCAAGTCCCTCAGTTTGTTTCTGTGTCCAAAGTCTCTCGTGTTTTGTTTCTCTCCCTGAATGACCCTACTTCCCATTTACTTTCATTAATGCTTACTGCTCTCTTTAAGTTTTCCATTTCTCCTTAGTTTTGGAATTTTATGTTTTTCCAGAAATGTATCATTTCCTTTGGTTTTAAAATTTGTTGGTCAAAAGGTTTAGAATATTTACTCTTGTTCATATTTTGTTCATTAAGACTGTCAATTTTTAAGAGACTTATCTTTCTTCTTAGTCTTTAAAAAAAACCCACAACTCATTTTTAGTTTTGTTAATACTCTCTGGAACAGTAAACAGTGTGTCTGGCTTCTGTCCCTGGTTCCAGATACAAAGCCCCTAAACCTTTCAGTTTCTTGAGTGATAGGGGTGTTTTCTTTCATAATGAGCACCTTTAGACCACAGTGGAGCTTGTGAGGTGACTCAATGTGGGGGCTGTAAATGGCCTCAGTATAGGGACTGGTCATCGGAAAGCCCAAACATGTGATTATAGGGTGGGAACTTACAGTCCTGCTGGGGGAGGGAAAAGGGCTGGAGATGGAGTTACAAAAACTCTTGGATACTTAGAGAGCTTCTGGACTGGTGAACACATCCGTGTGCTGAGAAGGGGGGATGCCCAGAGAGCGTGTGCACACTCTGAGCTTCCTTCTCGGACCTTGTCATGTGCATTTCTATCATTTGGTGGTTCGTTGATTGTATCCTTTATGATAAACAGGTAATAGTTTGTCAGAAGCACAAGTGGCCCCTGAGACTTGCAACTAGTATGTGGGGTCTGTGCTAACTCAGGACAATTAGTGATAGAACTCAACTGTTACCCAGCGAGTGTTAGAGAAGAGACTGCTAGGTGGGTAAATGACATATCTGGTGTCAGAATAAAACATTCACTCACTGTTGGTTTTTGGTCCTCTATTGATTTTTTCCCCCTGATTTGCTTATTGGGACTGTATCCTCTGGTTTCTTAAGTTCAAGAGTTATTGAAACTTTTTCCTTTTAAGGTTTTCCTTGTATTCAAGGTAAATTTCCTTCTAAGGTTTTTTTAGATGTGTGTTATAAATTCTGACCTGTATCAACTTTGTTGTCATCTAAACTAAACTACGTTAACATCATACTTAATAGAGCAAGATAAAACACATTCTAAGACCAGGAAGAAGTCTAAGACAGCTGTTCTTACTAACATTAGGCTTGAGATTTAGGAGGAAGGCTGAGAGAGATTCCCTCTGAGAGATGAGACACGCAAGACCTGCTGAAGCTGTGGGGAGGGTAGGAAAGCTGCGCCATGCTACCTGGAGGCAGTCCCAGCCTTCACCATTGCAGTGGCCTGATGAAGTGAGGGGCTGGGGAGACGGGAAGACTGAGAGAAATGCCTCCAGAGCACTCCAGGCTGCACTCATCTAGTGTGCACTGCAGTGCTCTCCGAAGTTTAGAGACCAGGCGTCTGGATGTACAGGATTCTATGAAGGTATAATAATCTGATAGAGAGACTGGAGAGCACATAGGAATCCCCAGAGAGCCAAAGAAGCTAACAACATGAACTGGAAATTTGGTGTCTGGTCTCTGAAGCATGAAGGGATGTGTGGAGTCTTGTGCATGATCAGATCCAAGCTCTATTGGAGAGAAAGCCCCAACCCTGCCCTCAAAAATTTCAAAGCCAGTAATGAACTGACTCAAGGTAAAGCTGTAAAAAGCTCAGACACAGCTCAAGTACAGACTAAGTTGACTCAATCCTGCATTCTGGGAACGTGACAGAAGGAGCATGCCCTTTTTAGGGAGGAGGCAAATACTACTTACTTCAATACCTATTATTTATTTATACAAAATATCTGACACAGAGTCAAAAATTAAAAGTCACATAAGGGAGATTCAAAGTCTGTTTGTTGGAATCAGTAGACAGACATTTTAACAAAACCATGACAAATATGCTTTTAAAAATCTAGTAGAAAATTGAACATGAATAGATACGGATATTTCAGCAGAGGGATAAAAATTACTAAAGAGAACCAATTATTTTGATGGAACTTAGATAAAAAAATGTTAAAAGTGAAAAAAATCACTGACATGAACATTTTATTGGAATTATAGCAGACTGGACTACAAGAAGAGGAACAGCAAACTTGAAGACAAGCCAATAGCAATTACACAAAATAAAAAAACAAAATGAGAAAGCAAAGACACCAAGAGAATATCTATGATCTGTGGGGCAGTATCAACGGGTTGTATACAAGTAACTAGGGACCTAAAAAAGAAAAGAAATAATGGGGCAGTAAATGTGTCTGGACAAATAATGACCAAGAATTTTCCAAAACTGATCAAGTACTTCAACTCACTGATCTAAGAAACTCAACGAACGCCCAGGACAACAAAACGAAGACCTCCTCCACCAGACATATCATAGTCAAACTGCTGAGAAATGAAGAGGAGAAATCCTTTAATAGCCCAAGAAAAAGACACGTGACATACAAAATGTATTAGTCAGGGTTTTCCTAAGAAATGCAACCTAAAATATGTATGTGTATATTACATATTGTGGAGTAGTTTAGCAGAAATAGAAATAAAACTAAGATCACAGGGGCATAAAGGTAACAGGGAGTAAATAGAATTATACTGCTGAATAGTTCCTACATTAGTCATGAAGCAGTAAGTTACCAGAAAACAGACTGTGATAAATGAAAGATTCACTTTATAAACTCCAGAGCAGGGGTGAACTATTTTTCAACAAAGGGCTAGATGGTACATATTCAAGACTTTGCAGGCCTGAGTGTCTCCGTCACAAGTATTCAATTCTGCTGTTGCAATGTGGAAACAAACACAGATTCTATGGAGATATTCATCGGGCTCTGCTCCAATAAAATTTTATTTGGAGAAACAAGCTATGGGCCATCTTTGGCCTACAGACCATAGTTGATATAGTTGAGCCACTACTGATAATAAAACCAAGAGGAATAATTAAAAAGTAAACAAGCCATGCAAGGATTTGTGAATGAATGTTCATAGCAACATTATTCACAGTAACTCCAAACTGGAGGAAACCTGAATGTCTGCTAACTGCAGAATGTGACATATCTATGTAATGAAATAGTATTCAGCAATAAAAAGGAATGAACTACTTATATATACTAGGGTCTGGTGAACCTCAAAACTGCTCTGCTCAGTGAAAGAAAGCAGACACAGGAAACTACCAAACTGCCCGACTGCACCTGCAGTATGAAAAAACATTTGAAATGTCTAGAAAAGGCAAAGCTATAGAGTCAGAAACTACCGTGGTGGTTGCTGGGCTGGGGATGAGATGGGAGGGGGAATTAACAGCAAATGGGCATGAAGGATCATCTTGGGGTGATGAAAATATTCTAAAACTGATTTATGGTAATTGTCATACATAGCCATGAAAGTAAAATAGGTTGAAATGGACAAGGTCTGAAGGCAGGGAGGCAGCTAGGAGGAAATCATAATAAGATTGCAAAAGAGGGACAGATCCAGGGGCCTTTTTTGACTGCACACTGCACAGTCTTTTTGCCTTTTGGGCAATGTTTACCAACCATGTTCCAGGTTTTAAACATGCTCCTCAGGGTTATGACACTCCTCTCAGTTACAGCAAATCACTGAGGCAGGGTTTCTAGTAGTGGCAGGTGGGTATAGGCAGTTTGAAAGAGGGATCAGCTGTACACTTGGAACAGGTAGATTATACAATATGTGAAATACACCTCAATAAAGTAATATTTTAGTAAGTCAATAAAGACTTCTGTTTCTACAGAATGTAACAAGCTGCAAAAAACACATTGTTACTCTATCAGGAAAATTCTTGATTGTACAAAAGTATAACTTCCTTGAGTAGAGAGCTCAAATAGCAAGGCATTCAAATGATCCAAAAACCAAATAATCCAATTTACAAATAGGCAGACGTGCGGCACCTGGATGGCTCAGTCAGTTGAACATCCCACTTTTGGTTTTGGCTCAGTTCATGGTTTCATTGGTCATGGGATCCACCTTGCATCTGGCTACACACTCGGCAGGCAGTCTGCTTGAGGATTCTCTCCCTCTGCCCCTCCCCCCTACTCGCATGCATACACACTCTAAAATAAATAATTTATTCTTTAAAAAAGGGGGTCAGATAACTTGACTAGAAGACATACACTTGGCCAACGGACGCTTGGAAAGATGTTCAACATCACTAATCATCAGGGAAAGTCATATCAAAACCACAATTAGATATCGCCTTACACCTGTCAGAGTGGCTAGAACCAAAAAGACAAAAAATAACAAGTGTTCAAGAGGATGTGGGAAAAAAAATAACCTTCATACTGTTGGTGGGAATAAAAACTTGTATAGCCATTGTGGAAAATATTACAAATAGAAATACCAGGGTGCCCAGGTGATTCAGTTGGTTAAGCTGCCGAGTCTTGATTTCAGCTCAGGTCAAAAATCTCAGCATCCTAGGATTGGGCCCCAGATTGGGCTCTGTGCTCACCGGGGAGTCTGCTTGAGGATTTTCTCTCCTCCTCTCCTTCAGCCCCTCACCCTGCTTTCTCTCTGTCTCTCTCAAATAAATAAGTCTTAAAAATAGAAATACCATATTATCTAGTAACTGCACTACTGCGTATTTACCCAAAGAAAACAAAATCACTAATTCAAAAGATATATATATATATATATAAAATTTATAATAGCCAAGTTGTGGAAGCAACCTAACTCTTCATGGGTAGACAAATGGATATGGAAGATGTGACTTTATGTGCATTTTTTTATTTTGTATATCATATACCCATATATAATGAATGGAATATTAAGAAGTCTTTAAAAAGAATAAGATCCTGCTATCTCTGAGAGCATAGATGGGTATTATGTTAAATGAAATAAGTCAGACCTAGAACGACAAAGAGCATATGATTTTGCTCATGTGGAATCTAAAAATATCAAATGAATAAACAAAAGGCAAGAAGGGGCCTCAGGAAATGGACAAAATAGGGGAAAGGGAGAGGGAGATAGGGGCTTCAGGTTACCAAATGAGTAAGTCATGGGACTAAAAGGCACGGCATCGAGATTACCGGCAATGCTCTTGTAATAAGCATTGCAGGGGGACAGACGGCAGCTCCACTCGCCGTGAGCACAGCATAAGGCATGGAGAAGCTCAGTCACTGTGTTGCACACCTGAAACTAACATAACACTGTGTCAACCATACTCAAGTTAAAAAAAAAAAAAGAATCCTAAAAACAAGAAGAGGTGGGGCGCCTGGGTGGCTCAGTTGGTTGAGCGACTGCCTTCGGCTCAGTTTATGATCCCAGAGACCTGGGATCGAGCCACACATCGGGCTCCCTGCTCAGCGGGAAGCCTGCTTCTCCCTCTCTCACTCCTCCTGCTTGTGTTCCCTCTCTAGCTGTGTTTCTCTCTGTCAAATAAATAAAATATTAAAAAAAAAAAAAAACCAACCAAACAAGAAGAGGGACAAGCGCTTCAAGAAGAGATGAGATATACAAACCATTTTATCTTTGCTGGAACACAGGTAAAAGAGAAACATGTGATAGCGAAAGGAAAAAAGAAACCATTAAAGGTCGAGTGTGGGCTTAGTGTATTAATTTGAAAGAACTGGGCAATGAGTAGGCCGCAGTCACCCATGAGCTCTTCCTCATGGCTTTGCACTGGTGCTCGTGAGGAAGCCGGGGGTCTGAGCAGGAGACTAAGAAGGCCCCACTATTTGGTACAGGCATGAGGGAAGTGACTGGCATCTGCTAAGGGAGGAGTATACAGCCTCGCAGATGTCTCTTCCAACCCTTTAGCAGCAGCTTTAAACTTCTTGAGGAAAGGCTGCAAACTCTGTAGCTCCCAGGCCTCAGACAAAACTCCACCACACAAAGAGGAGGATTAGAAATGCATCTGCCTTGGGAGACAGACATGTAGCTCTCTTGCTGCCAGGACACAACCAAAGATCCACTGCTGCAAATAGAGAGAGGGAATGAATAAACTCTCTACTCCTAGGGAAGGGGCAGGGAGCCATCCTGGACCCAGGATGTACACTGATAGCAAATGAAGGTCTACTACCATGGTGATCAGGGCAGAAAACTCCCACCCAGGACCAACCATGGATCCAAGCCAGAGCGTGGCTGCTTCAGGAAGGAGGAGCAGGAGCTCAGAAAGGCTCTCTCAAGGACTCTGGCACAGAGGACTTGCCTAAGACTGGGGCTGAGCCAGCAAAACAGACTCTCTCCTGTCTCGACTCCAGGGCTGCTACCCAGTAACGAAGGCACAACAGCAGCCTGCCCCGGTGTGTGGGGTAGGGATGGACATCGTGGGGATATTGGCTGCAGAGATGGTTGAGAGTACAAGGTGCAGCAGAAACACTGAAGAAAGATCTTCCTACCTCTCAACCCCCACCCTTAAGCATAAGGCAACAAAGAATTGACGTCTGTGGTATACTGAAGGTGATGACAATACCATGAAGAGTTATTAGGGCATTGCTAGGATAGCAACACTACACCATCTTTTTTTATGCTAAGTTGAAGTGGAACTTGAAATTGTATTGGAAGCTCAAAAGGAGAAGTTGCCCAACTGAAACAGCTATTCACTTTTTCCAACACACACACAAAAACAGTATTTCATATTATTTTTAGTTTCCTGCCTATAGTGTTTTATAACATGCATCATAGTAAGATTCAAGATGGGAGAAGGATAATCGGTGAGAGGAGGGTCACATTGAAAGGGGACTCTGAGACGTCACTTGAGTTTTAGGCAGATCTCTTTTATGAAGAATATTTATGGAGGTTTTATGTCTGGAACGGAACAAGATTTTCTATAGCCTTTTATTCCTTCCCACCCTTTGGAAAGGCTTGAAATCACCAGGTCACCTGTTCCGAAGCTTGAAACTATCTACACGATTTATTTGTAGGATTAAGAGAGTCAAGAGTCAGGCTGCTCCACTTGCAGGCTGTGGGACCTTGAACAGGTGCATGAAGCTTCCAGCGGGCCAGCTTTCTCTACTGTAAAGTAAGGGTTGTGATGGAATTTATCTTACAGGGTTGATGTGAGGATTCAATGAGATGGCCCATGTAAGATGCTTAATAAAATGAGTGCTGCTCAGTGAGGGTTAGCTAGGATAATAATTCTCACCAGGAGAATTCAAGTACTTGACTTAATCAAGTCCTTGAATCACTTTTAAAGTTAGAGTGAAAAGGAGATAGAAGTGAGGGATATTGTAGAGACTGAATCGACTTGTTGACTCTTTGAGTATGAAGAATGAGAAGGAGGTCAGGATGGAAAATTTTGAGACTCCCAAGTTTTGGCAGAATGATGGTGACATTGGTACACTGGAAAGCAAGCATCTGGTCTGTAAGGGGTGGCCCGTTGGGCTCCAGCCCATTCCATTTGGGACTGCAAGCCAACTCACTACCTTTTCAACTGAAACCATAAATCCAAATAACTATGTGAAATATCTTGAATTTTGTATATTTTTAAAAATCTGGAGCAAATAAAACATGACTGTGAGATGCAAATTTGCTACCTCTGTGTAGGATCTTAGAGGTTCCACTGTTGTGGAATTCATCATTACACTTCCTACAGTGCCTTGCACATTTTTAAGGGTTCTCATTAAATATTGGTAGGATAATGGATTTTTGATAAAAGTATTTTTCATAAAGCATAAATACCAATAATTACTGATTTTATAAGTTTCAAATTCATAAAAGTGTTCAAAGAAAAGGATTTTAAAACATTAACTTTTTTGTTTGATATTTAACAATTTAAGATTAGAGATGCAAAGGAAACAAGCATTACAAACATATTATGTAGGCTGAACCCCCAGGCAGAATTGTTTAAGAAAGTGGTAATATTTTCAGTCAGCATATACTACTTCTGTTTTTTCAGTAAGTTCAACGACCTTATACAGGCAGTAAACCATCTAATTTCCCTCTTGATTCCTCTTCTGATGCCACTTTTTTTTTTCTGACCTAGAAGACAGCTTTAAAAACATTTCCCTCTTTGCTGCTTGTACTCTATATTGCATTCTCTTTTCTTGTTGGGACTGCCTTTACCCTGCTTTCTCCCCCACCTGCCTCTAGGAAGCTTTTCTGAACACAGAGGGCATCTACATTTGTGGGCTAGGGAGGAGCTCACTACAGAGTTTGAGGTCTAGTTAACCAGGAGATAGAGACATACCTGGAAGAAGGGTGTGCAAGGCAGAGAAAGAAGCAGGTGCAAAGCACAGAGATCAAGTTATGCTTGGGAATGGTCCTGGTGCAGGGTGGCTACGGAACACGTGAGGGGGCAGGAGATGAAGCTGCAAAGTTGGTTTTCACAACACAATCTACACTTAGCACGGCCTCCAAGACTTCATTCCAGAGCATTTCCAGACTGAAATGCCTCCCTCCCACAGAGACAAAGATACACCCAAAGCCCCTCGTGAGCCTTGGATGAAAGAGATTCAGGTTTAAATACATGCTCTGCAACATATGAGCTACTCGACCTTAGGAAACTAGAGAAAGTCAAGTATCACATGGTTTCACTTACTTGTGATGCATAAGGGGGTAATATAGAGGACCATAGGAGAAGGAAAGGAAATGGGAAGTAGGGTAATTCAGGGAGAGAAATGACAGACTTTGGACTCAGAAACAAATTGAGGGTCTTGGAGGGAGGGGGTGGGGGATGGGAGAGCCTGGTGGTTGGTACTGAGGGAACATATTGCATGGAGCACTGGGTGTGGGGCATGGTCAATGAATCCTGGAACACTGAAAAAATTAAATTAAACACACACACACACACACACACACACACACACACACACCCCATAGAGCTTATGGGGAAAAGAGACTAGGGATACAAAACACAAAAACTTGTCACTGTTTAGGAATCTAAATGGTAGATTACACTTGTTAAATAGCTGGGAAATACATAAATACAGCAATAAATACTGCACTTAACCTTGAAAAAAAAATCTTTGGACTCATTTCCTCATCTGTAAAGTGGGAATCAAGTATGCTTATCTCAAAGAGGTGTTGTGAGGACTTAACTACATGAGTGTTTTCACTATACTTAACACAGTATTCTACATCAAAAAATTTCTCAGTAGAAGGTAACTAGTAGTAATGACAGTTGTGTCCAAAATACAAACATAACTTCAGTTCTTAAAATGTGCTACACTCATGCTCAACTGCATATTTTTCTTTTTTTTTTTAAATTTTTATTTATTTGACAGAGAGAAACACAGTGAGAAAGGGAACACAAGCAAGGGGCATGGGAAAGGGAGAAGCAGGCTTCCTCCCAAGCAGGGAGCCCAATGTGGGGCTTGATCCCAGGACTCCGGAATCATGACCTGAGCTGAAGGCAGATGCTTAACAACTGAGCCACCAGGTGCCCCTCAACTGCGTATTTTTCTACATGTTGTGACCTCCACCTGGACTCTCTAAAGTCCTTTTCTGACTTTCCTCCCTCTACCTCTGATTGTTTTATTTTAAATTTTAATTCCAGTATAGCTAACATGTAGTGTTATATTTACCTCGGATTGCTTTTGATGGTTCTCTGCTTCAGCACAGAGACTGTTAAACCAGGGTCCCCTTGGGGGAACCACAGATAGGAATCAAAGGAGGGTGTGATCTTAGCTGGATAAAAATATTAAATTTTATTCTCGCTGAGGTCTAAAGTTCGGCATTAAAAATATTCTTGACTCGATAATAGTACCATAATATTAGCAATATCTAACCTTCAAATGATTAGAAATCACAAATATTTCATATCACATCAAAGTTGCTATAGATATAATGAAACATTTACTCCGTTTACTACTTTGAAATTGTAGTTAATTGACCTAAAGTAGATATTTTTATTTAATGTGGTAAATAGAAGGGCATATAGGTCTACGTCAGATTTCAAAATACTTTGAAAACTGTAATTTGATATAATTGGTTTTCTTTGAAGTCCTATATATATTGATTCATGCATTTAATAACATTTAATAACAGAAAACGTTCAGAGATCATGAAAGGGTTCTATGGTACACACAAACACACACACACACACACACACACACACAAAGATTAAGAGCCTCTGTCCTAGCACTTACTATAGTATACTCTCCACTAATTAAGATAAATACACTGCTTTCAGTTAGAAATTAGTGTACAGTCTCAAATCTACATTCTGAGCAAAACTTCTCTTAATCTCATCTAATGCCATCATCTTCCTCCATCAAAAAGGAAGAAAGCACACAATTACTCACTGTTAGTTGTAGACAGTGTCCAATCAGCTCACTGAGCATGGGTTTTCTTTAAATTAAGTTATTCTGGGGCTCCTGGGTGGCTCTGTGTCCAACCCTTGGTTTCAGCTCAGGTCATGATCTCGGGGTCATGGGATGGAGCCCTGCCTCATCTCTGTGCTCAGCAGGGAGTCTTCTTGGAATCTTCTCTCTCCCTCTGCCCCTGCCCTTTTTCCCACTCTCTCCTTTTCTCTCTCTCTCTCCCTCAAAATAAATAAATAAACTTAACAACAACAACAAAAAAAGGCTTTCTTCTCTGGTTCAAGGGTCTTGTCTCCCTAAAACACTTTTATATCTTTTAACAAACCCCAGAAGACTTCTAACTTCAGCCTAGGATGTATTTAGCCAGCAGGAACATTATTACTCCCACAGCAACAAGAAAAATCCAGATGATCTACCAAATGCTAACTCTTTTTTTTTTTTTTAAAGATTTTATTTATTTATTTGAGAGAGAGAGAGATCACAGGTAGGCAGAGAGGCAGGCAGAGAGAGAGGAGGAAGCAGGTTCCCCGCTGAGCAGAGAGCCCAATGCAGGTCTCAATCCCAGGACCCTGAGACATGACCTGAGCGAAGGCAGAGGCTCAAAACTCTGAGGCATCCCAAATGCTAACTCTTGCTTAACTTACCAGAAACTGGGACCACAGACCAACCATCTAACTTAAAATGAAAGACTACTTCCAAGGACAAAAGGGATACAAACACTGACTTTGAGGGAACAATAAGTAACAAGAATTTAGTTATATTTTTAAAAAAATGAATTGCTAAAGGCTGAGTGTGAGCTGAGTGTGTGAGAGTACAGAACTCTTAGGAGTGAAGACATATGGAACATTTGTACTTACTGACTGCTCTTCTCCTTAGGTCTCCACCAAACACTCATGAGAAAGACTGGGTTCAGGGCAGAAGATTGGACAAAGCCTCCTCATTGGGGCAGGCCTGAAGGAGAGGGAAACTCCTTGATGGGAAAGATGCAAACTCTCCTCTGTATCCTTGCCCACTAAGAACTAAGGCCTTGTACCACTTGGAAAGGACTATGAACACTAGCCTTTCTAGAGCTCATATGAAGGCAGCCTGTAGCTGGGGAAATGGAGGAGAAATGAAACTGTATGCTCCTGGGAGTGGAGGTGGGGCAGGAAACTGGCCTGGACCCAGATCATTAGAGATTTCCTAATGCTGCAAGCAGGGAGGCAGGATCACCAAGAAAGCCACTCCAACCCCCATCCAACCTAGGGACACAAAGCATGTCTAAGACTGAGGCTAAGTCAGGACACCAGAGTCCCACTCCTTCTTCCCAGCAGGGTAGACAGCACCAAGTGAAAAGCAACAACAATCAACCATGAGAGAAGGAGCAAGAGCTTGGAGAAAAGGCATTGTAAGACATAGGGAAGGATAACATTTTAAGAATGAAATAGGAACACTGAGAAAAACCCTTTCTTGGAATGATACCCACCCTAAATACCAGTAGGTCCAGAGAATTCTGAAGCTGACAGTGAACCCAAGGTCACCATAGCAACAATAAAAACATAAACCCACCTCAACTCCTGACTAGACTAAGTGAATCTCCCTTCCCCAACTACACACACTAATGGCCTAGGAGAAGGGTTGTAACTTTTCTGTGCATATATACTATTTATTTCAGTGTATACTGTTCTCAACTTTATGTTGGGCAATAAATAGAAAAATCACAAAACACACAAAATGAACAAGGAAAAATAATCCGTGGTAAAGAGCAAGGCAAATAATAAATCAGCCTTAGAAATGACCCAGATTTGGAATTATCATACAGGGACAGTCACAGAGCTGAACTATGTCTCTGATAGTTGTGGTGGTTAATTTCAAGTGTCAGTTTGACTGGGCTGAAAAATGCCCATATAGCTGATAAAATATTATTTTGGGGGATTATCTAAGAGAGTGTTTCCAGAAGAGATTAACAGTTCCAAGTAGACTGAGTAAAGATCACCCTTGCCCTCACCAATGTAGACAGATATTCTATCCACTGAGGCCAGAAGAGAATACAAAGGTAAAGGTAGGATGAATTTAGTCTCACTACTTAAAATGAGAAACCTATCCTTTCTTGCCCCCAGGTGTGTTTCCAGTTCTCAAGTCTTTAGACTCAGACTAGAAAGTGTGCGCACGTGCACGCACACACACACACACTCTCCCAAGACTCAATAAGAAAATAAACAATCCAGTTAGGAAGAGGGCAAAAGTTTACTCATTTCACCAACAATAACAATGATCATACAAAAAGATGCTTAACATCACTGGACATATGGGAAATAAAAATTTAAATTATGATGAGATACTACTACACATCCATTACAGGGGCTTAAAAAAAAAACCCACAAAAGCTTCAGAATTCAACAAAGTCGCAGGATATAAAATTAGTGTACAAAAATCTATTGCATTTCTATACATCAGTAATGAAGTAGCAGAAAAAGAAATCAAGGAATTGATCCCATTTATAATCGCACCAAAACCAATAGGATACCTAGGAACAAACCTAACTAAAGAGTTAAAAGATCTGTACTCTGAAAATGACAGAACACTTATCAAAGAAATTGAGGAAGAAAGAAAGAAATGGAAAAGCATTCCATGCTCTTGGATTGGAAGAACAAACATTGTTAAAATGTCTATACTTCCCAGAGCAATCTACACATTTAATGCAATCCCTATCAAAATACAGTCAACTTTTTTCACAGAAATGGAATGATCCTAAAATTTGTACAGAACCACAGAAGACCCTGAACAGCCTACGCAATCTTGAAAACGAAAAACGAAACTGGAAGTATCATGATTCCTGATTTCAAGTTGTATTACAAAGCTGTAATCACCAAGACAGTATGGTACTGGCACAAAAATAGACAAACACATAAATGCACCAGAATAGAAAATCCAGAAAAGGACTGTCAGCTCTATGATCAATTAATCCTTGACAAAGTAGGAAAGAATATTCAATGGGAGGAAAAAAAACAGTCTCTTCAACAAATGGTATTGGAAAGACTGAACAGCAACAAGCAGAAAAATGAAACTGGGCCACTTTCTTACACCGTACACAAAAATAAATTCAAAATGAATGAAAGACCTAAATACGTGACAGGAAACCATCAAAATCCTAGAGGAGAACACAGGCAAAAACCTCTTTGACCTCGGCCACAGCAACTTCTTACTAGAAACCGGAGGCAAGGGAAACAAAAACAGAAATGAACTATTGGGACTTCATCAAGATAAAAAGCTTCTGCAGAGCAAGCTAAAAGGCAGCCTACAGAATGGGACAAGATATTTACAAATGACATATCTGATTAAGGGTTTAAAGAACTTATCGAACTCAACACACAAAAAACCCAAATAATCCAGCTAAGAAATGGGCAGAAGACAAAAATAGAAAATTTTCCAAAGAAGATATCCAGGTATCTAACAGACACATAGAAAAAGGCTCAACATTGTCAGGGAAATACAATTCAAAAGCACAATGACACATCACCTCACACTGGTCAGAATGGCTAAAATTAACAATACAAGAAACAATAAATGTTGTCGAGGATGCAGAGAAAGGGGAACCCTCTTGCACTGTTGGTGGGAATGCAAGCTGGTGCAGCTGCTCTGGAAAACAGTATTCCTCAAAAAGCTGAAAATAGAGCTACCCTGGGCTCCTGGGTGGCTCAGAGGGTTAAGCCTCTGTCTTTGGCTCAGGTCATTATCTCAGGGTCCTGGGATCGAGTACTGCGGGGGGCTCTCTGCTTGGTGGGGAGCCTGCTTCCTCCTCTTTCTCTACCAGCCTCTTTGCCTATTTGTGATCTCTCTCTGTGTCAAATAAATAAAATCATTTTTAAAAAATAGAGCTACCCTACAATCAGCAATTGCTCTACTATGTACTTACCCAAAGGTACAAAAACATAGATTTGAAGGGGTGCATGCACCCCAATGTTTATAACAGCATCATCAACAATAGCCCATTGGAGAGGACCCAAATGTCCATCAACTGATGAAGGATAACGGAGGATAAAGAAGCCCAAATGCCCATTGACTGATGAAGGATAAAGAAGATACAAAAATGCTGCAGACTCTGTGGAAAACAGGTTGGCAATTTCTTACAATGTTAAAAGTAGACAGACTTATCATATTAACCAGCATAACCACCATCCAAGAGAAATGAAAACTCATGTTCATACAAAAACTCATTCATGAGTGTTTACAGAGGTTTTATATTCAATACTATCCAAAGTTGGAAATAACCCAGGATTCCTTAAACTGTGTAAACAAGCTGGGATACATCCATAGAACGAAAAACTCCTCATCCGTGAAAAGGAACACACTACTGATAGACACATCACACGTACTGAGCACAAAGGAACATGAGATCATGTTTTGGGTGATTCTACATCTAATTGTGGTAATGGTCACAGAACTATATACAAAAAATGCTAAATTCTACTACCTATAAATTAGACCTTAATAAATTGACTTAAAAAAAAAAAAACAAGAACCAAGCAGACCTCGGTGGAGTGTCATTTTCCACATTTGCTGCCAGACTGTTCTGTATACGATGAAGAAAAGAAGTTCCTTGAAGGTACAGATCCCTTAAAGGGACATCCATATTTGTACACACTTAAACACATGGTATTGTATATTATCTTAGATCCCAGTTTTCCAATAAAAACATCAATTAGAGTTTTATCATAGATATATAAAATAGGTTCGCCATACCTTTCCCACTTTCTTTACAATAATGCTATGATATTGGTAAGATACAGAATATAATACTCATTTAAGACAAATTCAAGAAATATTGGCGATTCTCAAGAATATTTTGTCATCCAGTTATATGCTAAATAATTGGAAATGCTGATTTCCCCCACCCAAGATCCCTTTAATTATAATGTTGGGGTTGTAACCCTATTGGGTCTTGATGAACTGTTGACAAGAAGGTATGTCTCAAACTCATTCAAAGTTTAAAATATCATGAACACAGGGAATGATTTTAATCCCATCGGTAGCCATCCTTTACTGAAGATTATATCAGTACTCAATTTATCAGTTTTAGAAATGAAGGAGTGTGAAAAATCTGAAGATCTCAAAGCATACAAAGAGACATGTACCTTTTAACATATTCTGACAACTTCTCTGAACCCTACACAGTTAACATTGAGTGTGGTAGGACAGGACATAGAGATCCAGAACAGACTGTCAGACTGTGTAGGCAGGGGCTCATTTTTATTTTTTAGAAATAATTTAAAATCTGGAGTCAGAAAGGCAGAGTGTATAGGTGGCAAACACGGAGATATAGTCTGGGTCAGAGTCCAGAAACTCAAAGGCGAGTTGAGACTATCAAAGTTAGAGGCCTCCCCTTGGAACTGCACCCTCCTACATAGCCAGACTCTAACTCAAGCTACCATTTATCCTAAGGAGACAATGCCCAATGGCCTTGACCTGCACTAAAACCTGTACCTTCATGACAAACTGTGCAGGTATTATTATTCTCATTTTACTAGAGAAGACATGGAGCTGGTCACGGGCTCAGGAAGTGAATGTATGTCTTTCTGACTCTGAGGTCTCTATTTGTCCTACACCATCCAGCATCTTAGGACAAACCACCCAGCGGCTGGTCCTGTTTGGCCCTCCTGCACGTTTTCCAGATTACCAAAGACTCATTTCCCCACCTTCAGATAACCATGCCATTTTTCCCATTGTCCTTACCACCACCTTTATGATCTGTGGCCTGCTCCAGACCTCTGAATTGGTCCCCCTCTCATTAAGAGCCTGACAGTTTCCCAGGCTTAGTTTCTTTTAAAACAAACACCTGTTCTCCCCAGTAGCAGGTTCATTCCCCTTTGTAAGATCGTCTCCCGATACACAGTGGCATCCTTGGCCTTACTTCTCTCTCTCACCTGGAGCCTGTGTTGGGGCTTGCTTTACAGTGAAAGTCCCACAGCTCCACAATTACTGTTAATGTGAGGCCAGGAAAATGTCCCAAAGAATTCAATTGATGACTATGGAGATTTAAAAGATATACTCTCACATCCATTCTGATTTGGTTCCACATATTATCTACAGGCTCTCAATCCAAAGAGAGTTGTTTTTTCCAGGTATGGTAACATGGTTAACTGAAATTCATTGGACTGGTAGGTGAGATACCGGTTCTGTCCTAAATTCATTGTGTAGTCAGCCATGTGGTCTTTATTAAATCATAAAACCACTTTGACCTTGAATTTCTTGATCTTATAAATCAGTCATGTGATGTGGACAGCACTGGGTGTTATATGCAACTAATGAGTCATTGAACACTACATCAAAAATTAATGATGTGCTATATGTTGGCTAATTGATTTTAAGTTGGAAAAAAAATCAGGCATAGTTTTGCCAAATAATTTCTAAATAGGTCCTAGAGACCCAGCTCTTACTCTAGATTGCTACTGTATGCTTGTGATAAACTCACAGTAGCTGAAATTTCAGCTCCACATGGAAAGCTCTCAGTGTATTTGTGTTTTTCTTATATTTATAGCCTTTATGTGAGCTGAATTTTTGTTCAGCCCGCATAGACAAAATTACCAAAGGAAAAACAAGCACCAACCCTCATTCACAATCTACTTATACATAAAACACACCTAAAATACATCCCTAAACATATCATACACTCATCCCATAGTGTAAACCCTGAGAGGGTTTTTGTTGGTTTTTCGTAACACAAGTGCCTGCTTTAAGCTTTGATTGCTGAGACATCCACTTTGAGGATGGCTATCTCTAATAAACACATCGCCTGCCACTCAACCAGATAAAGAACCAGGCCACCTTCCCTAAGGAGACTTCTTTATGTTAGTGATCTTTGTTGATTTCAAATAACTGGTCATTTGGGCCACTTGTTTTTTTCTCTTCCCACACTGTAAATTCCCATTCCTATGCTTTAATTTCACCAATAGAGAATGAGCCTGTGAAACCCTAAGCCCCTACCCTCATCCCCAATAAAAGCAGAACCTCAGATCCCATCTCTCTCTCCACTTCCCATGACCTGTGAGGCCCCAGGTGTGCTGTATAATGTCTAGATTCTGTAAATAATAAACCTTTACTTTTCAAGGTTTTTGATGGTTATTGCAAGAGGGGGGGTCTTTCAATCATAATAAGAACTACGAGGGCCAATCTAACTCCAGCATTGGTTATTGATAGGCTGATCCTGGCACAAAACAATTGGGATTAACAAGGGGAATGCCATGTTTCTAAAACTTGCATGACTAGGCACCTAACCCAGGTGGGTACCATTGTTTGGAAAGAGCCCCACTCCCTGGGCAGGGGTCTGTCATGCTGCAGCATGATTTGAAATTTAATAACATTTCTTTTGCCTTTGTTTCCCACATCACTACCATTCATGACTCTCATAAAGATCCATCTGGGCTTTATGCTCATTTCTTCCAAGATACCACAGATTCTGAGCCCCTTTCATTTTTCCCTGAATGGACCGGAACTGAGCATCGCAACCCATGAGGTATTCCTGTCACCAAAGGAAGAGCTGACAGGGTAATTGTGGTCCCTGATGAAGGAAAGAGGGAAAGGGAAGGCAAAGCTCACCTAGAGCCACTGATGCTCAAAAGAGTCCTTCCACTTGTCACTTGGATATTTATTACCTGGTGCTTCCATCACAGTGACATAGCTAGGGCTCTCAGTGAACAGAAAACAGAATGCGAAGCCCATCTCCTCCCACACAAAATTGGCATATTCCAGTGGGTTTTATCATTTCCCCAAATAAGGACCCAACGGACCCCTCTTTGTTTCCAATTCTGAAAATGTCCCACTTGACCCTGAGTCCAGAGAATCATTCTTTACATGGCACCCCCCTAATTATAGGATGGCACCATTACATTTTAATTGGGACTGCCAAAGGGATCTAAAAAGACAGTAAATCTCCCAGGATAAAATTTACATTTTCTTTCTCTCTCCCTCCAAGATGTAAATCTTACCATGAGTGAAATGTAAACATCCCAGGAGATAACTTAAAGCTTTGCTCACAATCACTGGAGAATAAAGGAAAAAAACAAAACAAAGACCCAAAACCCAAAGAGACCTTTTAAAATGTAAACTGCTAAAAAAAAAAAAAAAAAAAAAAAAAAAAAGCTTTTTTTGCTCAAAATCTAGTCCACAGCTTCCTTAAGATTCCTTGTCAAGGACAAATATAAATTTTGAAAGTCTCCATAATTAGTAAAAAGCTTTAGCCACTGAAGTGGATAATCTTATTTTTTCCTCTGCCAGACATTATTTGGATTCAAATGTTATTTATAAATTACTGAGTTTTATATTGTACCCAATTCATGGCTAAAATTTTGGAATGAAAGCTGTAAGATTTATTCTTCATTCTGTCTGTCTGTGTCTATACATGCATGTTGCAGATGTGTGCTATTTTTCTACCTTTGGATGGAACTGACAAATTTATTTGTAAAACAGCTCTATTTAATTAGCTTAAAAATAAGCACATTATGAATTAAGTATTCCTCAAAATCGGAAATACAGAAACTAACCCAAATCATTTTCAAGTTCCCATGATCTGGGACAATCTTTAGTAAATAAAAGATAGTTATTTTCATTTATTTAAAGTAGGTATGTATTTAAAGTTATTAGCAATAAATATAATGCAGATAAACATCTTTTATTCCACCTGAGTTTATTAGTCAAATAATTTTATGTTATCTCTATTACAAAATTTGTTGGCAAGAAATTTGTTGGGATAACAGGTGATTTTGTCAACTAATAAAATTTTCACAGGTAGTCTAAAATAATAACATTTTAAAATAATAAAAATTTCACGGGGATTCTAAACATAATTGTTGGAATCAAGTGATTTAGACAGGCTTTAAGTGGGCTAACAGGTTTTAGGTGACCTTTTCAAGAATAATTATGGTATGTCTACTTAAAAATAGTTTCCCAAACCTTGGATCACTTCTACTTTTAGAATTTGCTGAGTCAAATTAAACAATGGGAGCTCACTGAATGTCTAGATCATTTCCAAATAAGTTAGAATATTAAAACATTAATTGCTAAGCAGGTTTGTCTACCTACTTTTGACCTCTCAGTACAGATGATGGGGTTTTGGAATATAGATGAGGTTTGGTGGGGTGGAGTCTGGAGCCGACCAAGAAAGAATTCTTGGGAGGTCTGGTGCAAAATGGTGCTTTATTAAAGCACTGGGCCTGGACCCGTGGGCAGAAAGAGCTGCTGCCCCAGGGCTCGAAGGGTGGCCGATTATATACTATGGGACTAGGGGAGGTAAGGAAAAAGGGAGGTTTCAAAAGGATTTTCCTAAGCTAGAGAAGACTCAAAGGATACCGGAGGCCTTGCCATTGTCAAGTTAAGGTGGTTTTTTCCTCTCACAAGGCATTAATGCCGAGATAGTTGGGAACTTTCTGGAGGAAGATCACACTCTACCCGCTTCAAGGATCTGTCAATGGGCTACAGATTATAAGGACATTTAGTTGCATCTACATTTCCTTCTGGAAGCTAGGTTATTGATAGAAATGCTTTGTTCTTGTAGATCGCTAAGGTATTTGTACACTGAGGGAGACTCGTGTCTTACAGGATTGTGCTCTCTACAAGTTAGCTGTTTGTTTTCCCTTTAGGGCAGCCAGGAGTGCCTGAGGAATGTCACATTATCCCTTGGGTATGTGTGTGTGTGTGTGGGGGGGGTCTGCTTCTTTGTCCTCAGCTTACCTTCCGTTCCGTCATCACGAAGGGGCTAATGACATTTAGGTGTATTAGTAAACGTGTCTTGTGCCACATTGAAAAACCATGCTCTGAAGAAAGACATGTTTCTAGAAATTTCAAAACTTACTCAAAATTTTATCAATCTAAAGAAAGTTGGTGTAACAGTTCATAATTGCTTACTTCTTAGTTTTTACTCGAAATTAAGGTTTTTAAGGGTTAAGCATTCTAATTAAAGTATGTGATTAAAACTTTGAGAAATAATAAAAGAAACTATGCAAGGGAAATAGGATGTGCTTTTGAGTTCAAAAGCTAGAAAGCATGGAGATACATTTTTGTGAAGGGAAGCAAAAAGTAATTTTATCTTAAAGTAAAGCTGGTGGTGTCAGAATGGGAAGGAAAATAAAGGACAAAGTGGTACAGCAAGTTGGAGAGGGAGAGAGAAAGAAAGAGAGAGAGAGAGAGAAAGAGAGAGAGAGAATTTTACCATGTGTGGTCAAGTTAACTAAAATTGAATTGTTATTTCATGGATTAAAAAAAAAAGCTTTAGTATCAGTAGCATGCTTATGTAATTTTATTGCACCTGCTAAAAGGACAAAGTTTTCTTGGAGTATTGGTTTGCTTCTGATAAAAGACTGTGGGAGGTTTTTACCTTTTAATAAAGCAGTCTGACTAGAAAGCCAAGATTTTGTGTTTTATCAAAATAATTTCCTGTATTTCAAATTGTCTTAATCAGGTTTTTGATTACTTAAGAAAACTGTCTTCTCAATATTAAGAGTGAGGTTTCCATAAAATTATGTCGCCTTCTGTATTTTCTTTTAAAATTTTTTATCTCTTTGGTTAAATAATGAGTATGGCTTCATAATGTTCTGTGATCCTATTTAGTCAAGTGTCCAAAACCTTTTGGTATTTTTGACAAACTTTCTCAAATCAAATTCTAAATGATGTCCCTTTGAACCAGAACTTTGAGAGTTTTCAGAGAGACCCCAGCACATATTAAAATTTTTATTTTCTCTCTTTATAAAAAGAGACATTAGACTTATTTGATGTGTTGAATTACACAGGAAGTATAGTCAAATAAGAAATAATGCTATACCTTCTTTAGAGATATCCTCATATGGATGTATGTTATTAATATAAGCACTCAAGAAGTTATACAAAATTCCTAAAAATCTAATGCGTAATAGTATCAATCATAATTCCAGTTATCTTAAAATGTGTATCACAGAAATAACCAAATCTCTTGGTCAATTGCATTACAATAAACTCTCTTCAGCTCTTTAACCATTGACCTTTTAAGTCATTTGTCATTTATAAACAGTTATTGTTTTACTCTGATGTTTCTGCAAAAGTACTTCATCTTCAAGGAGATTCATAGAAAGGTGTCTGATAAGTACAAGTTTCTGAAAATTTTTAAGTCCTACCACAGAACTGGGTAAAAATTTGGAACTCTAAGGAAAAAGTGGATTCATAAAACTGCTTACAAAAGATGAATAATTGATTACATATGACTGAGTGAACACATGAGGATGATTATAATTTTTTATGACCCTTGTTTGAGGTATTGCTGATTCTTTAGTCTTTTGTTTTCCAGATTTAAGGAAATTTTCCAGTAAGCTAGATATGACTTGCAGCAATTTGGTAAAGTATATCTTTATGAAAAAATATGAAACAATGATTTTTTTCTCCCTACTTATTAAATACCTGATGCAAACACTTGCAACATATAGACCTAACTTGGGTTGGATGTCCGCTCCCTGACATGTGACACAGCCCTGTAACTCATCTATTCTCAAGACTAAGAGACTAATTGAATGAGATATGGAGCTACCAACTGAGGATAGACTCAAACCTATTTTTCACCAGGTAGCCCAAAATGTTAAAATATCTCACAATATTCTCCAAATCTTTGGACAGATTCCTAAGGACCCTGAGATTATTGACTTAATTTCATTGTGGAATGACTTAATTTCATTGTGAATTTCATTCCTTCAAAGTTCAGACAAGCAGCTCAATATTATACCCACAGATGCAGAGAGTTTGACAGAGAGATTCAGGATAAGAAACAATAAAAGAAAATCTTGATAAAACCACCGTCATCTCAGAGTGATTGCATGAATGCCCAAGATTACACTTTCGGAGGACTGACAACAGTATCCGCGTACCCCAGAATAAAGAAGCTTTACTAAAATGTCCAGCCAAGTCATGAAACAAATAAACAAGCAAACAACAACATCAAGATTTAAGGGGGAGATTAGTGCATAAAGTTACTGCAATATATTATCTGAAATGTTCAGTTTTCAAAAACAAATAAATATGATCCATGCAAAGAAATAGGAAAGTATGATGGGGGGGAGGGAGCAAGTAGGAGAAACTACCTCAAAGAGGGTCAAGGTGTCAGATCTAGTTAAGACAAAAACTTCAAAACAACACTTACAAAGATGTTCAAGAAACAAGGGGAACTTTGTTTCTAGAGAGAAAGATATTCTGACAAAATCTCATTAAAGATCAATTCAGAAAAATTATTTTTAAAAAGTAAAAGAAAATTCTAGAGTTGAAAAGGACAATAACAAAGGTTCACTAGTGGTGCTCAATAGATTTGAGTAGGCATATCAGCTTATTTGAAGATAAATTGATAGGGACTATACATTCTGAAGAAGAGAGAGAGGGAGCGGGAGAGAGAGAGAGAGAGATACCTTTAGGGATATGTGGTACAACTTAAGCACACAGACACATACATAATGGAAGAACCACAAGAGAAGAGAGGAGAGGGATAAAAAAGTAAAAAACAAAATATTTGAAGAAATAATGGTTGGAAGTTTCTCAATTGGATTAAAAACACAATTCTACATATCTAGGAAGTTCAACCAGCTAATAGGATAAAAAGGTCCACATCAAGACACATAATAGTAAAAAAATATTGAAAGACAAACTGAAAATCTAGAAAGCAGAAAGTGAAAAATGACTAGTCATGCACAAGGTAAACATACTAAGATTAACAGCTGCTTTATCATCAGAAACAATGGAATGATATATTTAAAGTACTGAAAGGGGAAAAACAACAGACTCATTAGCCAGAATCTTTTATCTGGCAAAACCATTTTTCAAAATTGAAGGTTAAGAAATAAAAGACATTCCAAGAGAAATAAAAATGGAGAGAATCTGTTGCTACCAGACCCAGACCTGACTTACAGGAAATGGTAAGGGGGAATTCTTCAGGCTGAAAATAAGAGACTCAGAGAGTAAGTTGAATTGACATAACAATGTATGCATGTGTTTACACATGCACATGTGCATGCACACACACAGTGACATAGAACACAATTATCACAAATCATCAGAATCTATTGCATAAGGTAATTGCCAAAACAACCATTATAAAAATTAAAGTGGTAAAAATATCACTAAAGGAATTAAGAGTTGCACTAGAAAACATTCATTTAATACAAAAGAAAGCAGTGGAGAAGGAACAAAGACACAAAAGAATGGGACAGGGGAAGATGGCAGAGTAGGAATATCCTAAGCTGAACTCATTCCATGGATACACCTCGGTAACACCCACATCAGTATAAATAACCCGTAACATGACTTGAAGACTGGCAGAACAGTCTCTCCACAACTACTTGTAGAAAGAAGACCACACGGAAAAACTGTAGGAAGAGCAGAGACCCAGGTGGGAACTAACTAATCTGCAAGACTAATCACAAAAAAGACAGACATTGAAAGTACATAGAAAGGAGAGGAGCAGACCCCACACCAGGCACTTCAGGCATAGGAGACCTACACTAGGAAGACAAATCCCCGTAATATTCAGCTTTGAAAAGCAGAGGGATTAGCTTTGTAGGTTTTTATAATCAGTGAGGCTTAACACTAGGAACTTGAAATATCAGTGGGCTTTGTTCTGGGAGAGCTGAAAGGAGGTGGGAAACTGAGGCCCTACCCATAAAAAAGACAGTATAACAAACAACCACACTGAGAAACAGCAGTTTGGAAAATGGCTGGGGGTCTATGGAAAGGGGATTTATTTACTAATGTCACACTGTGTGCAGGAGGGGCAGGAATTTTTGGGAGAGTCCCCCAAAACAGAAGAGCTGGCTAGAATGATTTCTCTTCATTGCCCAGCAGCCCAGATATACGGATATGTAAGGGAACCAGTGCAAATACTCCACCTATCTTGCTAACAGTGTACCCCACCCTCACATTGTCTTGTGGATCTACCCCATCCAACCTGCCCTCCTGGGCAGGAGCTCCTAAAAAGCAGTTCCAGGTCTCTTCCTATGGGCAGAGCAGTATACACCCTGTCAGTGTACCCCAACCCCACAATCTCCTGGGAAGTCACCCCATACAGCCCATGTCAGTTGGTACACATCCGTCCTAACTGATGCCACAAGCATAACGCTGTGCAAGCACACCTGACAATGGCCAGAGCCAACCTGAAGGGAGTCCTGCCTTGGGTGGGGAGGGAAAAAATAACCATAGTCAAGTTCAACTGCAGCTACAGCAGTGGGCTAGGGAAGATACCTTAACCATCAACAAACACCTCAAAAGCTGCAACACAGAGAGAACCTGGTAGTTTGGGGTCACTGCAAACTCAAGAGACAGACTGCTGGCAGACATCTGGTCTGACTGCAAGGCCTGCCCACTAATAATAGCCTCTCCGGGGGTAACTCCGGGAGAGCACACTGCAGTTTTGTGCAACTCCACTTCTGGCAAACATCTGGCTCAACCAAACTCAAGCCCAAGGCAGAGCCATACTAACCCCTTAATAGCACAGGGACCAAACCCTGCCCACAACCAGCAAAGAAAGCCATTGCAGATGACTGGATTGAAGGACAAAGTGGCTCAGCCACAATAGCAGGGCACATGTAACACACATAGGAGATACCACCAAAGAAACTGATTCTGGTAAACAGAGCACACTGCACTATTGGGCATTGCAGGATCTCTTCTATCACAAGGCCACTATTAGATATAGCTGACTTTCCTAACATATATGAACAGTCACAGAGTTAGACAAAATGAGGGGGCAGAATATGTTCCAAATGAAAAAAAAAAAAAACAGGACAAAATCACAAGAGACCTAAACAAAATGGTGATAATCAATATGCCTGATAGAGAAGTTAAAGTAATGTTCTATAAAGAAGCAAATTTGACAATCTGGAAGAAATAGAAAACTTAAACAAACCCATAACTAGTAAGGAGATTGAAGTAGTCATCAAAAATCTCCCAACAAACAAGAGCCCAGGGCCAGATGGCTTCCCAGGGGAATTCTACCAAACATTTAAAGTATGAATACCTATTCTCCTGAAACTGTTCCAAGAAATAGAAATGGAAAGAAAAACTTCCAAACTCATTTTATGAGGTCAGCATTACTTTGATCCCCAAACCAGACAAAGACCCCATCAAAAAGAATTACAGACCAATATCCTTGATGAACACATGCAAAAATTCTCATCAAAATACTAGCCAATAGGATCCAACAGTACATTAAAAGGATTATTCACCATGACCAAGTGGGATTTATTCCTGGGCTATAAGTTTGGGTCAATGTCTGGAAATCAATGTGGTACAGTACATTAATAAAAGAAAGAACAAGAACCATATGATCCTCTTAATGGATGCTGAAAAAGCATTTGACAAAGTACAGTATCCTTTTTTGATCAAAACTCTTCACAATGTAGGGATAGAGGGTACATACCTCAATATCATAAAAGTCATCTATGAAAAACCCACAGCAAATATCCTTCTCAATGGGGAAAAACTAAGAGCTTTTCCCCTAAGGTCAGGAACATGGCAGGCCTGTCCACTATCACCACTGCTATTCAACAAAGTATTAGAAGTCCTAGCCTCAGCAATCAGACAACAAAAAGAAATAAAAGCCATCTGAATAAGCAAAGAAGAAGTCAAACTCTCTCTTTGCAGATGATATGATTCTTTGTGTGAAAAACCCAAAAGACTCCACTCCAAAACTGTTAGAGCTCATACAGGAATTCAGTAAAGTGTCAGGATATAAAAGCAATGCACAAAAATCAGTTGCATTTCTATACACCAACAGCAAGACAGAAGAAAGGGAAATTAAAGAGTTGATCCCATTTACAATTGCACCCCAAATCATAAGATACCTAGGAATAAACCTAACTAAAGAGGCAAATAATCTGTACTCAGAAAACTATAAAATATTTGTGAAAGAAATTGAGGAAGACACAAAGAAATGGAAAAATATTTCATGCTCATGAATTGGAAGAACAAATATTGTGAAACTGTCTATGCTACCTAAAGGAATCTACACATTTAATGCAATTCCTATTAAAATATCATCATTTTCCCCCACAGAAATGGAACAAATAATCCAAAAACTTATATGGAACCAAAAAAGACCCCGGATGGCCAGAAGAATGTTGAAAAAGAAAACCAAAGGTGGCAACATCACAATTCCAGACTTCGAACTCTATTACAGAGTGGTAATCAAGATAGTATCGTATTGGCATAAAAACAGACACATAAATCAATGGAATGGAGTAGAGACCCCAGAAATGGACCCCCAACTTTATGGTAAACTCATCTTCAACAAAGCAGGAAAGAATTCCTAATGGGAAAAGACAATCTTTTCAAGAAATGGTGTTGGGAAAATCGGACAGCCACATGTAGAAGAATGAAACCGGACCATTTCTTTATACCACACACAAAAATAGACTCAAAATGGATGAAAGACCTCAATGTGAGACAGGAATCCATCAAAATTCTTGAGGAGAACACAGGCAGCACCTCTTTGACCTCAGCCACAGCAACTTCTTCCTAGTAACATCGCCAAAGTCAAGGGAATCAAGGGCAAAAATGAACTATTGGGACTTCATCAAGATCAAATGCTCTTGCACAACAAAGGAAACAGTCAACAAAACCAAAAGACAACCAACAGAATGGGAGAAGATATTTGCAAATGACATATCAGATAAAGGGTTAGTATCCAAAATCTATAAAGAACTTGTCAAACTCAACACCCAAAGAACAAATAATCCAATCAAGAAATGGGCAGAAAATCAGAACAGACATTTCTCCAAAGAAGACATCCAAATGGCCACAGACACATGAAAAAGTGTACAACATCCTTCAGTGTCAGGGAAATAAAAATCAAAACCACAGTGAGATAACACCTCATACCAGTCAGAATGGCTAAAATTATCAAGTCCAGAAACAACAGATGTTGGTGAGGATGTGGGAAAAGGGGAACCCTCCTACACTGTAGGTGGGAATGCAAGCTAGTTCAGCCACTCTGGAAAACAGTACAGAGATTCCTCAAAAAGTTGAAAATAGAACTACCCTATGACCCAGCAATTGCACTACTGGTTATTTACCCTAAAGATACAAATGTAGTGATCTGAAGGGGCATGTGCACCAGAATGTTTATGGCAGCAATGTCCACAATAGCCCAACTATGGAAAAACCTAGATGTCCATCAATAGATAAATGGATAAAGATGTGGTGTATATACACTATGAAATACCATGCAGCCATCAAAAGGAATGAAATCCTGCCATTTGCAACCACGTGGATAGAACTGGAAGGTATTACATTGAGAAAGACAATTATCATATTATCTCTCTGATATGTGGATTTTGAGAGGTAGGGAAGGAGATTGTAGGGCATAGGGGGGTAAAATTAAAAAGGTTGGGACCGGGAAGTGAGACAAATCATAAGACACTTTTAATCTCAGGAAACAAACTGGGGGTTGCTGGGGGATGGTGTGGGAGGGATAGCGTGGCTGGGTGATGGACATTGGGGAGGGTATATGCTATGGTGAGTGTTGTGAATTACAGAAGACTAATGATTCACAGACCTATACCCCTGAAGCAAATAATACATATGTAAATAAGTAAGTAAGTAAGTAAGTAAATAAATAAATAAATAAAATAATGGTCATAAAGATACTCACTGGACTTAAGAGTTCAATCTCACTGAAATTGTCAACAAAGAAATAGAAAATATAATAAACAATTATAAATGATGAACTCAATAACTGAAATTAAAAATACAATAGAGGCAGTAAATGGTGCACTAGAGGTAGCAGCAAGCTGGAAGACACTAATGGAAAGCAAATAAGCTAAACAACAAAAAGAAAATAAATATGAGACTAAGTTAAGGGAACTCAGTGACACCACTGAGCATAATAACACTTACATTATTGGATGCAGGGGTGGTTCAATACTCACATATTAATCAACATGATTCACCACACCAACAAGAGAAAAGATAAAAAATCATATGATTGAGTTCTGGTTCAAGATGGCATTGTAGGGAGACCCTGATCTCACTTCCTCCGCAGAACACACCAAATTATACCTATGAATAGAAAAATTCCTCCTGAAGAACAAAGGAGGGTTGACTGAACAGCTACTGAACAAACAGAAAGTCAAGAGAGCAAGCAACAGGGTAATAAAGGAAACCCCTAACCCCAACACTATGAAATGAATGGCAGTGGGGAGGAGCTGCAAGAAAGCTGGGGGAATGACATGGTTTGCTTTCTCACCCCATCTTGAAACTCTGGACCATACTACCTATTTTTGATCCATTCATCTATGAATGGATACTTGGGTTGCTTCCATATCTTGACTATTGTAAACAATGCTGTGATCAATATATGGATTCACATTTCTTTGAATTAGTGTTTTCATTTTCTTTTTGAGGCAATTATAAATGCTGTTTTTTTAAAAATTTCACTTTCTGCTACTTTGTTGTGAGTATATAGAATCACTACCAATTTCTGGCTAATAATTTTATTTCATGTCACTGAATTCATTCATTACTTCTAGTAGTTTTTTGGTGGAATCTATAGGATTTTCTATGAACAGTATCATGTTGTCTATGAACAGTGACAGATTAATTTCTTTACCATTATGGATGCATCATTTCTTTTTCCTGCCTGATTTGACTAGGACTTTTATAGTACTATGTTGAAAAAAAGTGATGACAATTGAAATCCTGTCTTCTTCCTGACCTTATAGGGAAATATTTGTTTTTCACCATTGAGGATGATGTTAGCCTTGGGTTTCTCATATATGGCCTTTATGATGTTCAGGTATGTTCCCTCTATCCCCATTTTGTTGAGTTTTATCATTAATGGAGTTGAATCTTGTCAAATGCCTTTTCTGCATTTGTAGAGATGATCATGATTTTTCCCCTTCATTTTGTTGATCTGGTACATGAAGTTGGTTGATTTCCAAATATTGAACCATGCTTCTATCCCAGGAATAAATCCCACCAAATTGTAGTACATGATGTTTTTAATGTATTGTATGTAGTTTGCAAATATTTTTTTGAGATTTTTCGCACTATATTCATCAGACATAGTGGCCTCTTTGTGGTGTCTTTGTGTTTTGTATTAAGGTAATGCTGGCCCTGTACCACCTACTTGGAACGTTTCTTTCCTATTTGGGGGGAATAGTTTGAGAAGAATAGGTATTAATTCTTTAAATGTCTAGTAGAATTCAGTCGTGAATGCATTGAGCCTTGACTTCTATTTTTTTGGTGGTTTTTGATTACTGACTAGATTTCATTACTTGTTATCTGTCTTTTCAAGTTTCCTATTTTGGAAGACTATCTTTCTAAGAATTTATCCATTTCTTCTAGATTGTCCAGTTGGCATATAATTTTTCATAGTATTCTTACTGTTGGTATTTCTGTTGTGTCAGTTGTTACTTCTTCCTCATTTCTGATTTTGTGTCCTTTCTCTTTTTCTTGAGTCTAGCTAAGGATTTGTTAACTTCATCTTTTCAAAGAACCATCTCTTTGTTTCATTATTTTTCTTTTTAAAAGTTTTACTTAGAGAGAGAGAGAGCACAAATACAAGTGGGGGAGGGGTGGAAGAGGGACAAGCAGACTCCCTGCTAAGTGGGGAGCCTGATGCAGGGCTCAATCCCAGGACCCTGAAATCATGACCTGAGCTAAGGCAGACACTTAACTAATAGAACCACCCAGGGGCCCCTCATTTTTTTTCTATTGTTTTTTTCAGTCACTATGTCATTTATCTCTAATCTTTATTACTTCTTCTACTCACTTTAGACTTTGTTCATTCTTCTTTTTTTTCTACTCCTTTTAGGTATACAGGTAAATTGAGGGTTTTTTTTCTTGTTTCTTCAGGTAAGCCTGTATTGCTAAATACTCTTAGAACTCTTTGCTGTGTCCTAGAGATTTTGGATCATTGTGTTTTTCATTTATCTCCATGCATTTTTTTTTTAATTTCCTTGATTTCCTGCTTGACCCATTCGCTGTTTAGTAACATGTTGTTTAACCACCATGTATTTGTCATCTTTCCAAATTTTTTCTTGTAATTGACTTTTCACATTTCATACCATTGTGGTCAGAAAATATACATGGTATGATTTCAATCTTTTTGTACTTATTGAAGTCTGATTTATGACCTAGTATGTGATCTATTCTGGAGAAGGTTCCATGTGCACTTGAAAAGACTGTGTATTCTGCTGCTCTAGGATGGAATGTTCTGAATATTTCTGTTAAGTTAACACATTCTGGCCCAATGTGTCATTCAAAACCACTGTTTCCTTGACTTTCTGTTTAGATCATCTGTCCATTGATGTAAGTGGGGTGTTAGAATCCCCTAGTATTATTGTACTATCAATTAGTTCCTTTATGTTTGTTATTGTTTTATATATTTGGTTACCCCATGTTGGGTGCACAAATTTTTTAAAACAAATGTTTATTAATTATTAGACCTTGCTAGATTGTCCCTTTCATTATGATATAGTATAAGTCAGTCAGAGAAAGACAAATAAAATTTGATTTCATGCATATGTGGAATTTAAGAAAAAAAACCATCATAGGGGAAAAAAGGCAAACCAAGAAACAGACTCTAAACTATAGAGAACAAACTGATGGTTACTAGAGAGGATGTGAGGGGATAGGTGTAATAGGTGATGGGGATTAAGGAGGGCACCTGCTTTGCTGAGAACTGGGTGTTGTATGTAAGTTTTGTAACACTGTGCTATACATCTGGAACTAATTTACACTGTATGCTAACTGGAATTTGAATAAAAACTTAAAAGAAGCTGATGTACTAAAATAATTATAAATACATGCCTTAGATTTTATTTCCAATTTTAATTTATATTTCTAAACAATCTAGACTAAAATCTAAATTTTTAAATAGAGCACATGGCAATAAAATCAATTGTATTCCTATAAATTGTCAATGAATAATCTGAAAATTAAGAAAATAGTTCCATTTTTAGTAGCAAAAAATCTAATACTTAAGAATAAGTACAAAGTTTATAATCTGAATATTACAAAACACTGTTATAAGAAATTAAGGATCTGACAAAAATGAAAGATCTCCCTCATCCATGGATAAGAAAAATTAATATTGTAAGATGACAATTTTCCCCGAATTGATCCTCAGATTTAACCCAATCTCTATCAAAGTCCCAGTGGATTTTTTTCAGAAAGTAACAAGTTGGTCCTAAAATTCAGGTGGAAATTCAAGGGACACAGAATAGTTAAAACAATCTTGGGGAAAATAAGGTCAGAGAACTCACACTTTCCAGTTTGAAAGATTCTACAAAGTAATAGTAATTAAGCTTGTGTGGTCTTGGCATGAAGACAGTTGTAAATGAATGGAATGGAATTCATAGTCCATAAATAAACCCTTACATTAATAATTACCTTATTTTTGGTGAGGATGCCAAGACAATTCAATGGAAAGCAATAGTTTAAATAGTCTATTTTACAAATGGTGTTGGAACAACTCAGTATCTATAAGAATAAAGTTGGACTGTTTCTTCACAGCATATGCAGTAATCCACTCAAAATAGATTATAGGCTTAAATATAAGAGGAAAACTACAAACTCTTCAAAATATACAAGGAGGGTGCCTGGGTGGCTCAGTGGGTTAAAGCATCTGCCTTGGGCTCAGGTCATGATCTCAGGGCCCTGGGATCAAGGCCCACATCAGGCTCTCTGCTTGGCAGGGGAGCCTGCTTCCTCCTCCTCCTCTCTCTCTGCCTGCTTCTCTGCCTACTTGTGATCTCTCTGTCAAAAAAAGAAGAAAACATATATATATACATACATATATATATATATATATATATACACACACAAGGAAATACTTGTAGCCTTAGGTTAGACAAAGCCTTCTGGGGGAAAAAATCTTTTGAGATAGGACCCCAAAAACACAAGGAACAAAAGGAAAAAAATTCTACTTCAATGAAATTGAACACTTTTGTGTTTGAAAGGACGCCACTTAAAAAAGAAGAAACTACAACCCACAAAATGGGAGAAAATATTTACCCCTATATACCCAATTAGGTACTTGCATCTAGCTATATAAAGAACATTTTACAACTCAATAATAAAAACAATAAGCCAATGAAAACTGGACAGAAGAGATGAATAGACATTTTACCAAAGAAGATGTACAGAAGGCCAATCAGCACATGAAAAGATGTTCAACATCATTAGTCATTGGGGAAATGCAGATCAACATCACAATGAGAAAGTACTTAATATCCACTAGACTAGCAATAAAGAAAAGACAAAAACAAGTGTTGCCGAGGATGCGAGAAATCAGGATCCTCATACCTTGACTGTGGAAATATAAAATGGAGCAGTTGCTTTGGAAAACTGTCGTGCATCTCCTCAAAATGTTAAACGTAGAGTTACCACATGCTCAGAAATGCCACTCTTAGGGTATATACCCAAGAGACATGAAAGCCTAGGTCTACACAAAAACGTGTACACAAATGTTCATGGCAACACTATTGGTAAGACCTCCAAAGGAGAAACAACCTGAATGTGCTTCAATAGATGGATAGATGTGGGCTATGTGAGCAGTGGATTATATAGTTCAACAATATGAAGGAATAGAATACAGATTCATGTTACCATTTGAATAAAACCTCAAAAACATGCTAAGTGAAAGAAAAAGACAGACAAGACCATATATTGATGATTACATTTATACAAAACATACAGAAAAGGCCTAGAGACTGAAAGCAGATTAATAGGTGCCTAGGGCTGGAAGTGGGAATGAGCAGAGACTGCAGATAAACACGAGGGATCTTTTGGGGACAATGGAAATGTTCTAAAATTGTTTTTTTGATGGTTTCATAAGCATATTTATTAAGAGTCAGTGAACTGCATAATGAAACTCTGTGAATTTTATGGTATGTATATGCTAACTCAACAAAGTTGTTAAAACAAACAAAAAACTATCTGTGGGATATATGCCCTGGGAGTGGAATGGATGACACACTGGGAACAAATTGAAGGAAAATCTGTTCACTCTGAGGTGAGAAGACACTAACTATGGGATATGGAATGAAAACCATTCTTGGTTTCATCTATCCCACCCTCTTCTGCGGAATTCCTCCTGTTTCTGAGGACCATTCTCTTCTGCTAATACCCCTGACTGCCTGCCTTTGCCATCTGTCCATCTCTCTCTTACACTGTGAAACAGTTTAGTATGCAGTTCCCAACCTTCCTCCCCATTCTCATTCTGTAGTTTTTAATAGTCTCAATGATGACACGTCTGACATCTAAGTCCTCATAGTTTCTTATCTGTCATTAATCCAGTGACCTTCCTCTTTATACCATTTCACAAATCAGACCCACAGGCACATGTTACAACTTGTTATTAGCCATAATTTCTCTGCCACTTTACTACTCCACTTAGTGAACACACCTCCTCTTCTTGCAAGCCACTCACTTTTTTACTCTTACTAATCCAACAAGTTTTTAAATTGTTCAGACCAGGGGTTGTCCATGAACTTTTTCTGTCAAGGGCCAGAGAGTAAGAATTTTAGGCTTGTGGATCATAGGACCTCTGTCACAATTACACAACTCTGTTCCCTACTCTGTTGCTGTAGGTAAAAAAAAAAAGCAATTATAGGCAATAAGTGAGAAAATGCTCATGGTGGTCTTCCAAGAAAAACTTCTACAAAACAGGCCATGGACTAGATTTGGTCCATGGGACACGGTTTGTAGTTCTCTCCCCTTAGCTTAGACACAAGCAAATGATTTTACTTTTCTGAGTCTCTGTGTTTCCACGTATGTGATGGGAATAATGCTTTCTACCTCTCCAAGTTTATAACAGTTCAATGAGAAGATGAACAAAAAGTTCAAGTGTAGTTGATGGCATGTGGTACTGACAAAATTCATGTTTTTTTAAAGGGGTTCTAGCGGTGCCTGGGTGGCTCAGTCGGTTAAGCATCTGTCTTTAGCTCAGGTCATGATCTCAGGGTCCTGGGGACAAGACACATGTCTGGCTCCCTGCTCAACAGGGAGTCTGCTTCTCTCTGTCTCCCCTCACCCTCACTGGCACCCTGCTAGTGATGTCTCTCAAATAAAATCTTTAAAAAAAAAATAAAAGAGGTTCTAATAAAAGCTTGCTCTCCTCTCAATTGATTTCAGAGTGAGTTTAGAAATTAGAAAAGAGTAAACAAATAGAAAATCACCCCCTCAAAATTCACTATTATGTAAAAAAGCTGAAATTGGGGAACAAGGAATGTCTATAGGCCATTGGACTTTCTAATACTGAGTCCCCAAATCAAAGAAGCTTCCCTGTCCTTCCCAGGCAGCACTAGTCCAAGAAGGCCTTCAACAATGGTCTTTTCTAAAGAATATGTCCTTGCCCCTCATGGCTAGGTTTCACAACTACCTCAACATGAGGAGATTAAAAACCTGGAGGTTAAAACAAGCTGCTTAAAAACCAAATAGGAGATATAAAATGAAGCTTGATGAAGCACACAAGATAAGGGAGAGAGAGCACCAGGCAATATGTATGTCTGTGGAGCCTGGAGAGACTTAGACTCTAGGATGCATTGGATTGAACCAGAAAGAAGCATTTCTTAGTCCAAACAGTTGCTAAAACTTTGCTATACCCACTGAAGTACTTGAGAAAAAAAGACTCAGAGCTCTTGATGTCACTCCAAATGGAAGAATTAACCTAACAGTCAGGAACTAAATGTCTTTCAACAAGTTTGGTTCCTGGTTTCAGGAAGGACCATTTTATCTGATTACTAGTAAAACATATAATGGAACTTTCTCAAAACCCAGTAGATAGCAGCTGTATGGAACATAAATAACTCTGTTCTGGAAAGTTCTGAGCAAAGTATGCAGAGCTATGTCTTTTATTTACTTTATTTTATTTTATTTTTTAAAGATTTGTGTGCGAGAAAACACAAGCAGGAGGAGGGGCAGAGGGAGATGAAGAGGGAGAATCAGACCCATTCTTCCCTTCTCCCCCAAGCAAGGAACCATATGAATCCCAAGTCCTGGGATCATGACCTAAGTCAAAGGTCAAGGTTTAACTGACTGAGCCACCCAGGCACCCCGGCAATGTTATGTTTGAGTTAATGTGTAATTATTCTTCCTCTCCTCTTACAGGATACTTATTTTGTTTCCAAATACCATAGATCCTAAATTACTGCTGATGTTGCCATTTTTCTTAGTTGTCTGGGTCCTTTACTTGGCTGCAAGATACCACAGAAAGGTAGGAGTTGTTTCCTTTTTCAAAATTTCAAGGATGGTTATAGTGACTTTGGAAGCTCACCTTGATTATCAAGGCAGGAACTAAAAGTTACAAATGTCATCTTAGAAAAGGTGATGGACAAGAGGTTTCTCTGTTTAGCATTAGTCCCTTTGACAATATACCTGTGATTTTTCACTGACAGGTGGATTTACAGCTAACTCTGTAGTATTTGGCACTACTAACCATCTCGCTAACAATTCTGACATTGACCTCAGAGACTCTAATCCATTGAAATCTGTTTTAACCCTCTACATTCTTTATAGTTGTCTTATTTGTTTTGCATAGTTTAGCTAGTTTATTTTTTTATTTTTTTAATTTTCTCTTTCTGTAGTCTTTCTTAACTGATCTTATTTACACTTTCTTTTTATCCCAACTGTTTAGTACAAAATTGGTCTTTCAAAATTTTGGCTTTCATCGTGTTGTTTCAGTCAAAAACTCTCACCAATGACTTTCACAGATGGCAGCACCAATGAGATCAAACTCTTTAGTTTAGCTATTCAAGGCACTTCTAAATTTGAACACAACTTCTTTCAAATGAGTATCTCTGGCCTCTAATACAAACTTCCAGATCTAAACAAAGAGACCATAAGCGCTGTCTGGCTGGCTCAGTCAGTAGAGCATGTGACTTTCAATCTCAAGGTCGTAAGTTCAAGTCCCATGTTGGGTATAGAGATTACTTAAAAAAAAAAAAAAAGACTAAGTCTAGGACATTGAGACAATGATGTGAACTGGTTGATAACAGAGTTCTCAGACCATAGCTCAGATTTCTTTCCCTTTGTGAGTTCTCTCTCTGTAAAATCTGTGCTCTCTAGATTTTCTTTCTGACTCTCTTCTGTTTCACAATTATACCTTCTAATTCATATGCTTAGGTCCCGTCATCCACTACTAATGTTAGTGTTTCTTAAAGTGAAGTCTGGACATTCTATGCACCAAGACAACACCTATGCCTCTGCATGTGTGAAAATTCAGACCTCTGGGCCCTGCTCCCAAACTACTGAAAAGAAATCTCTGGGCTTGAGCCTAAGACTACAAAATATTAAGAAGAAGCTTTTATGCCCACCAATGTTTGAGAATCTCTGCTGATGTAGCCCCAGAGCTGACACCCCTTTTGCACCCCACTCTTGAGTATGTGCTTCTCCCTCAGTTATCATCACTTCAGTCTTCCACTAGCATTGTAACCAAAGAAATGCACACTGTATTTATCATCTCTCTTACCACCCTTCTTGGCACAAACAAAATCGAATGAAAACAAATTCCCTGATCTTGTTCCCATTTCTCCTGTGTTGCTACAGCTCATTAGTCAACACAACCAAAACTCTCTCCACAAGCAATCTACCATGAAGCCTCATAAATTCTACCTCTTAAGTATCTCTCAAATTGATCCTTTTTTCTCCATCTCTATTGTCTCAGTTTAGTTCGGTTCTTTGTCATTGCTCATCCTGGGTGTTGAAATAGTCTTCTAATTAATTTCCCTGCCTCCACTCTAAGCTTGCTCTCATCATTCATTCAACAAACATTTGTTGAATATCGACTGTGTGTCTGGCATTGTTCAAGAATCTGAGAGGATATAAAATGAAACTTTGAATACATTACCCTAACCACCTTCAGTGGCTCTTCATGTAGCACGGTACAGTCCAAACTTCTTGCCACAGTTTCAGGCCCAGTTATTGAGAGGACACAAAAACCCACGTGAGCTGGCCCAAGACATTCTCTTCCTCCAGGTTTTCACATAGCTAACTCTCTTCATTCAAGTCTTTGCTCAAATATCATCATCTCTTTTGAACACTAGAGACAGCCCCACTCTCAGGTCTACCATCTCCCTTAATCCATTTGATTTCTTTACAACAATATTTTTCACTTTCTAAAGTATTGCATAATTTATGTATTTATTATGTTCACTGACCATCATCTATCTTCAACGTACTAAAAGGCGACCTAAGAGCAAGCATTTTTATCTGTATTTATTTGTTAATATATCTCAAGTGCCTAGAGCACTGTCTGACACATAGCTGGGGCTTGATAATTAACTGTCAAATAACAGAAAGCTGCCCAGGGATCTAGGTAGGAAGTAATGGTGATCTAAAATAACATACTAACAATGAGGATGGATAAAAGTCAGCTTGAGATAGAATTGACATAAATAGTGATTAACTGTGGGGATAAAGAAGTGGGGATATAAAAGCAGGAGTTATTTCAGGCATGTTCAGATGCTTGGGTGATGAATACCATTCATGGAAGCACAGAACAGTAGGATAGACAGTTTTGGAAGAAAAAGGTAAAATTTAGATATGAACAGTCTACGTTTGAGGTGTTTTTAGGTTATCCCAATGGAAATGTTGCTTCAATAGACTATTGAAGCTGAGAAAGACCTGGTTTACAAAAATTGATTTAGGAAGAATCAAAATATAAATGGATGTTCAAATCACCGGAGTCTGAGGCAGTTCCTTGGGTGAGCTATAGAGTGAGAAAAAAAAGTTGCTAATGATATTGCCTCAAGGGACCAAAAAAGTATTGGCTAAGGAAGTGAGTGGTGGGAGAGAAAATGAGCACCGGGATTGAGGAGAACCCATGAGAAGCTTAATTGAATGGGCTTGGGGGAATGAGTAGAAGTTAGGGTAGTAGTTAAAGGAAAGAGGCGGCTCAAAAATATTTTTTTCTCCATGTGGGAGATACTTAACTATAATTAAATTCTTATGGAAAGAAATGAACAGAGACATCTAGGAAATAGGAAAGGAGAGGTGCTGCTACATTTAAGCTGGCACGGTAACAGGAAGTGGGATTGCAGCATTGGCTGCTGGCTCTAGCCCAGTTACTACTATTTTAAAGAGACTTTCCTCTTTATACATCTAACTTTAAGGATTTGGGACAAAAATTCTTTGTCCTTATTCATCTTTATGACTCATATGTTATGTGGTTCCATTACATAATATTTTTGAAATGACAAAGTTATAGAAATGGAGAATAGGCCAATGGTTGCCAGGGGCTAAAGGGATTAAGAAGGAGTGGAGGTCGGAGGAAAGTAAGAGTGGTTAAGAAAGTGAATGGAAGGAGATTTGTGGTGATGGAAATGTTCTGTATCTTGAGGATCTATCATTGTCAGTATCAGTGTCAGTAGTATGCTGGTTGTGAGGGGATGATGTGAAGATATAACAGGCCAGTATTAACCAAAATAATGTTAGTATGGATTTATTAACATCAGATGTAGATTTCAGAAAAAGAAAAATCACCAGAGGTGAATAAGATCATTATACAATGATAAAAGGGTCAATTCACCCTAAATTATTAACTATAAATTTGTGTACAACTGACATGATCTTCAAAATATATCAAAAGCACATATGAATGAAAAGAGAAAGAACAAATCTGAAATTGGTAATAGCGAATGACTTCTACAGTGCCCTTAGTAATGTAGTAGGTTGACTGGTATTCTCCAAAAAAGTTTGGTCTACCTAAAACCACTGAAAGTAAGCTACTAAGAAAAATACTCTTAGCAGATATAATTAAGTTAAGGATCTCAAGAGGAGATCATCCTGGATTAAAGTGGACCCTAAATTTTTTATTTCTTAAAGATTTATTTATTTGAGAGAGAAGAAATGCACATGAGAGAGAGCATGAATAGTGGGGAAGAGCATTGGGAGAGGGAGAAGCAGACTCCCCACTGAGCAGGGAACCTAACGCAGGGCTCAATCTCAGGACACTGAGATCATGACTGAGCCAAAGGCAGATGCTTAATCAACTGAGCCACCCTGGCACCCCTCGGGTGGACACTAAATGTCATGACAAGTGCCCTTTTAAGAGAAGCGGAAATGACATACAGAGGGGATGATGATGTGAAGATAATGGCAAAGATTAAAATGATACATTTATACAAGTCAAGAAGACCAAGGATTGCTAGCAGCCATTAGAAGTTACAGAAGCATTGAATAGATTCTCCCTCAGAGCCTCCAAAGGAGTGATCTGTTGACTCCTTGATTTAAGGCTGCTGACCTCTATAACTGTGAGAGAATAATGTGTTTTAAGCCACCAAAATTGTGGTAATTTGTTATGGCAGTCCAAGGAAACTAGTAGTAAAAAAAATACAAAGGAACCAAAGAATATAATCAATTAACTTGACCTGATTGACATTTAAAAAATAGTTCACTCAACAGCATCAGAATATACGTTTCTTTTCAATGTACAGGAAACATTCACCAAGATAAAATGTATCTTGAGTCATAAGACAAACCTTAAATTTTAAAACAACTGAAATCATACAAAGTAAGTTCTTTGACCATAATGAAATTAATCTGGAAATATATAACAGAATAACTGCTAAGTCTCCAAGCATTTGGAAATTAAATATCACACTTCTATCAATCAAAGGAACAGTTTCAAGGGATATTATAAAACATTTGGAACTGAACAAAAATGGCAATATAATTTAATACTTGTACAGAGGTAAAAAGCATGCTTAGGGAAAATTCAAATATTAAGTGGTTATTCTAGAAAAGAAAAAAGGTATGAGTTTAAAACTTAATATTCCATTTTTAAAATCTAGAGAAAGCAAGAAGAATACAGTAGAAATGATCAAAGAGTACAGAGAAATGATCAAAAATAGAAAAGAGGAACAGTAGAGACAAATCAATAGAACAAAAACTGTTCTTTAAAATGATCAATAAAATTGATAGACTGTGAGTCTAAATTAAAAGGAAATGAAAGACATAAATAACCAATATCAGGAATGAAAGAAGGGATATTACTGAAGAAATCATGGGCTTTAAATATAAAGGAAGAAGTTTGGGAAGATAGCAGAATAGGGGGATCCTGAGCTCACTCCACCACATGGATGCACCAGGATAACAGCCATCTAAGTGCAACTAACCCTGAAAATGAACCATAAGACCAGCAGAACAAACCTTCCAAATTAATGGTAGAGAGGAGGACACATCAAAAAGGGTAGGAAGGGTGGAGACCAAACCCAACCAAACCCCCTGCTGGACTAACCACAAATGGGAGGGAAACCGTAAGCCTGGAGGAGAAGATCAGACCCACAGCAGGTACCCCAGACATGGGAAACCTACACTGGGAAGAGGAGTCCCCATAACATTTTCACTTTGAAAACCACTGGGGCTTAGCTTTGTGAGTTTGCACCATCAGCATGATTTGACTCCACATATTTTAAAACTCAGCAGGCTTAACTCTGGGAGAGCCAGAGGGTGACAGGAAATGGAGTCCCCACCCCTAAAAGCCAGGATAATAAATAACTTGATGGAGATACAGCACAGAAACAGCAGTTTGAAAAGCACCTGGGATATATAAGGAGATTTGTTTACTAATATCAAAACAGGTTCTCGGGTGGGGGTGGCAGAGTTTTTAAAGAGACCTCTCCAAGAACAGAAGCGCTGGTGGGTGCTATTTCTCTCCTCCCCCACCCCCGAAGCTGACGTAGCAAGAATCAGAGCAAACACTTTCCACCTATCTTACTAGCACCGCGGGTCCCACTTCCATGTTCTCTCGCAGATCTACTCCATCCCACCTGCCCCACTCGGCAGGAATCCCCACAAAGCAGTTCCCGCCCCTACACACCTTGCAAACAGGGACCAGCACCACTCCAAAGTGACTCCTGACCTGGGGAGAGGGAAAGATCACCTCATATATAATGTGCTCAGCAGCTGAACGTTATAGCTGGCAGGACAGGGAGAGTTCTGCCAATCAGTGCCCCTGCAGCCCCCTCGGGAGGGACTGCGAGCAAGCACCTGGTCTGGACGCGGGCCCCACCCACCAATGAAAGCCTCATAGGAGACAATGAAGGAGAACACCCCGCAGGCTGGGGTGACAGCAGCCCCAGCAGATGACTTAGGGTAGGCATCAGTTTGACTTCAGCCCTTCCCACCAAAGAAAGCTTCCCAGGGAGTAGAAAAGGAAAAGTACCCCACAGTTCAGTGTGACTGCAGCTTTGGAAGACAGGCTGAGAATAGCATCTTGTCTGACTGCTGACACCACCTAACTATAAGCCCGTGGAAGCACCAGACAGGACTCTGGGGCACAGGGACCAGACACTGCCCAGCACACACACAAAGGGCAGGTGGGCCATTAATGCTAAGTGGGCTGAAGGCAAACACAGCTCAGCCACAACAGTAGTGTGCATCCAAACCACAGAGGAGATGCTCTTCAAGTGCCTGGCTCTAGTGAACAGGGGGCTTTGTGTGATGGGTCACCACAGGACCTCTTTTTTTTTTTATATGTATTAGTATATTTTATTAATTCTATTCACGCAATGTATCTGGTTGATACATCCATTTCCTGAAATAATACTGTTCTCAATATAGTAAGCAAGTAACATTCTCAGAAATATCTTTACTACATGTGTAGTTAAACACATTTCTACCGATGCTTCTCTATTGCAGGCATTCTTAAACACTTTTCCACATGCATTACAGACTGCAAAACTTCCATAATCTGATGTAATACCATTCTCAACATAGCAAGGAAGATGGAATTACCATCTTTATTATAAGTGTTCTAAAATATTTCTACATGCACTGCAGAACAGTACTCCCTTTGAGTCATTGAAATGACCCTGTTCTCAACATGGCAAACAAATATCAACTGGACCTCAGCAGGTATAAGAATGGATAAGCAATCTGGAAGATGTAATAATATAAAGCAACCAATCTAAACAACAAAAAGAAAAATGAATAATAAAAAATGAGAATAGGTTAAGGGAAAACAACGCATCATCAAGCATAGTAACATTCTCATCATAGGAAACTCAGGAAGAAAAGAGAGAGAAGACAACAGAAAATGTGGTTAAGAAAATAGCTGAAAACTTCCCTAATCTGGGGAAGGAAACAGACATCCAGATCCAGAAGCACAGACAACCCCAAACAAAACACAAGGAGGCCCATGCCAAAATAAAAAAAAATAATAACTGAAATAACAAAAAGTAGCAATAATAAAGAATTAAAAGTTTTAAATAGAACTTTTTAAAAAAGTAAGAAGGTACTACAGACAAAGGGCTGATATCCAAGATCTATAAAGAACTCCTCAAACTCAACAGCCAAAAAAAAGATGATCACATCAAAAAATGGGCAGGAGACATGAACAGACACTTCTCCATAAAAGACATACAAAGGCTAACAGACACATGAAAAAATGTTTGTCATTTTTAGCTATCAGGGAAATTCAAATAAAAACCACATTAAGATACCACCGTGTACCAGTCAGAATGGCCAAAATTAACAGGACAGGAAATGACAAGTGTTGGAGAGGCTATGCAGAAAGAGGAACCCTCTTACACTGTTGGTGGGAATGCAAGTTGGTTCAGCTGCTTTGGAAAATAGTGTGGAGAATCCTTAAAAAATTAAAAATAGAGCTACAATATGACCCTGCAATTGCACTACTGGGTATTTACCCCCAAGACAGGGGGTAGTAGTGAAAAGAAGGGTCATATGTAACCCAATGTTCATTGCAGCAGTGGCCACAATCACCAAATTGTGGCAAGAGCCAAGGTGCCCTTTAGTAGATGAATGGATAAAGAAGATATGGTCCATATATACAATGGAATATTATGTCTCCCTCAGAAAGGATAAATACCCAAATTTTGTAGCACATGAACTAGACTGTAGGAGATTTTGCTGAGTGAAATAAGCCAAACAGAGAAAGTCAAATATCACATAGTTTCACTTACTTGTGGAGCATAAGGAGTAACATGGAGGACAGTAGGAGAAGGAAAGGAAATGTGAATTGGGGTAAATCAGGGAGGGAGATGAAAAATGAGAGACTCTGGACTCAAACGAACTGAGTGTTTTGGAAGGAAGGGGGGGTAAGAGGATAGGTGAGACTGATGGTGGGTATTGATGGCAAGTATTACATGGAGCACTGGGTGTGGGGCATAAACAATGAATCTTGGAACACTGAAAAAATAAAATAAATTATTAAAGAAAACAAAACAAATCAAAAGCAACAAAGTACAATAGTTACATATAAGAAAATCCTATAGGGCTATTAGCTGATTTTTCAACAGAAACTTTACAGGCCAGAAGAAAGTGACATAGTATATTTAAAGCACTGAAAAGAAAAAAAAATCTGCAACTAAGAATACTCTACCCAGAAAGATCATCATTTCAAATAGGAGGGATAAAGTATTTCCAGATCAAGTTAAAGGACTTCATCATCACTAAACCAATCAACAAGAAACATTAAAGGGAATTCTTTGAGTTGAAAGAAAAGACCATAATAAGGACTAAGAAAATTAGGAAAAAAATTCACAGGTACATGCAAACATATAGTAAAAATAGTAGATTAATCACTTATAAAACCAGTATGGAGGTAAAAGCACAAAGCAGTAAAAATTATATTTACAAACATCAGTCAAGAGATTCATAAAAGAATATAAAGTATGACATATGCATAAAACATGCAGGCTGGGTCTCCAACGGCAAAGGAGACAAAAGTGAAAATGAACTTTTGGGACTTCATCAAAATAAAAAGTTTCTGCACAGCAAAGGAAACAGTCAACAAAACAAAGAGGCAACCCACAGAATGGGAGAGGATAATTGCAAATGACAAAGGGCTGATATGCAAGATCTATAAAGAACTCCTCAAACTCAACATCCAAAAAGAAGATGAACACATCAAAAAATGGGCAAGGGACATAAAGAGGCACTACTCCATAGAAGATGTACAAATGGCTAACAGACACATGAAAAAATGTTCACCATCACTAGCTATCAGGGAAATTCAAATCAAAACCACACTGAGATACCACCTTACACCAGTCAGAATGGCCAAAATTAACAAGTCAGGAAACAACAAGTGTTGGAGAGGCTGCGGGGAAAGGGGAACCCTCTTACACTGTTGGTAGGAATGCAAGTTGGTGCAGCCGCTTTGGAAAATAGTGTGGAGATTCCTTAAAAAATTATAAATAGAGCTACCCCCATGACCCTGCAGTTGCACTCCTGGGCATTTACCCCAAAGATACAGATGTAGTGAAAAGAAGGGCCATATGTACCCCAATTTCATTGCAGCAATGGTCACAATCGCCAAACTGTGGAAAGAGCCAAGGTGCCCTTCAACAGATGAATGGATAAAGAAGATGTGGTACATATATACAATGGAATACTACGCCTCCATCAGAAAGGATGAATATCCAACTTTTGTAGCAACATGGACCATATTGGAAGAGATTATGCTGAGTGAAATAAGCTAAGTTGAAAAAGTCAAGTATCATATGGTTTCACTTACATGTGGTGCATAAGGGGTAACCTGGAGGACAGTAGGAGAAGGAAAGTAAATGGGAAGTAGGGTAATTTGGGGAAAGAAACGAAACATGAGAGACTTTGGACTCAGAAACAAACTGAGGGCTAGCCATTGGACTGAGACAAGAAAAAGGAATCAAGCTCATGTAGGTCAGATATGAGGAGATAAAAATCCATCCGATTTGCAGAGGATGTGACTATGTAGAAAATCCAAAGGAACCTACAAAATGCTCTGAGAACTAATATGAAAGTTCATCAATTATAGTATATAGAAGATCAACACACAAAATTCAGTTGCATTTGTATTTTTTAAAAGAAAATTTAGAAACAAAAGTAAAATAAATAACACCATCTATAAGAGGTCAAAATATGAAATCCTGAGATAAAATTCTAAAAAACTAGATAAAATGTAGTCTGAAAACTATAAAACACTAACAAAAATTATAGATTTGTTTAAATGAAGAGACAAATAATATTTATGGATTGGAAGACTTCCATACAGTTAATATTTTAATTGTCTCCAAACTAATTTATAGACTTAAAATAATTTGAAACAAAATCCTCACGGGAAGTTTTGCTGATCTAGATAAACTGATTCCAATTTACATAGAAAAGTTAAGGTACTAAAAAAAAAAAGAAAAAAGAAAAATTAAGGAACTAGAATACATACAATAACTTTTAATAAGGGCAAAATTAGAGGTCATGTTACAAAATTTCAAGGCTTACTACAAAGCTACGATAGTATAGTATAGAATTAATGGAGGGATAAACAAATATGAGAAGAGCAGAAAAGAAAGTTCAGAAATGTATCCATATAGACATGGCTAATTGATTTTTATTTTGCAAATGCAGAAGAGAAATTCAATGGAAAAGTTTTATAAGAAAGGGTTGGATCAATCAGCCATCCATACAGTAAGAAAATGAATATCCATCTAAGCCTCATACCTTACACAAAAATTAACTCAAATGGATCATAGATCTACATGTGAAATTTAAAACCACAGAAGTTTCTTTAAAAAAAACAACAAACCAGTTTACCCCCATGCACCGCATGTAAGTGGGAGAAGGAAAGTAAATGGGAACTAGGGTAATCCAGGGAGGGAAACGAAACAACAGAGACTTTGGACACAGAAACAAACTGAGGGACTTGGAGGGAGGGGGTAGAGGGATGGGAGAGCCTGGTGGTGGGTATTGGGGACACCTAAAGTGTGGAGCACTGGATGTGGGGAATGGGGAATGAATCTTGGAACACTGGAAAAAAAATTTAAGTAACAATAAAAAAAAAAACCCAACAAACCAACAAACAAATCCCACAATATCTTCATGACCTGTGCTTCACCAGAGTTCTTAGATAGGATACTGAAAGCAAATCCATAAATTTTTAAGAAAATTTTAACTTGAACTTCATGAAGTTTAACACATTTTCCTTTGTGAAAGACAGTGTTGAGAAAATGAAAAGAAACTACAGACTAGGAGGAAATATTTACCAATCACATATTTAACAAATCACTTCTAACTAATATATAAAGAACTCCCAACAGTAAGAATGCAAATAATAAAAAATTGGGCAAAAAACTTGAATACATCCTTTGCCAAATATGGATGGAAAATGAGGAAATAAAAAAGATAAACTATATTATCTACCACTAAGGAAACACCAAATAAAACTCTGATGAGCTATCCCTATTGGAATGGCCAAAAAACAAAACAAAAAAAAACCCACCAAAAACTCCAAAAAACAAGAAAATCCTGCAATATCAACTGCTTGTGAGAATGTAGAACTACTGAAGCTTTCATTGCTAATGAGAATGTCAAAAATTACACTCTGTCTGCAAAGAGTTTGATAGTTCCCTATACAGTTAAATATACACTTATGTACTATATACTCTAGTAAATCTCATTCTTATATATGAACTGTAGAACAGAGTCTCTCCCTGTAGAATTATTGATGTTTTCGGCCAATAAATCTTTGTTTTGGGGGAAAGGGGTACTCTGCCCGTTGTAAGATAATGTACTTTGACTCCTAACCGTTAAATGCCTAGCAATTCTTCCCGCCACGGCACCACTCTTGCTTTAGTTGTGACAATCAAAAATGTTCTCCGGCTATTTTCAAAGCTTCCCTGAAGAAAAAAATTAGCCCTGACTGTAAGTCAATTTCATAGAACAATGAGGACTTATATTCACACAAAAACTACAACTAAATGTGTAAGCAGCTGTATTCATAATTGCCCCAAGCTGGATACAAGCAAATGTTCTTCAGTAAGTGAATGGGTTAAAAACAAACAAAATGATACATCCATACAATGGAGTACTGTCCAGCAATAAAAACAAGCATTGAGACATACAACAATATGGGTAAGTCTTGTGCATTATGTTGATGGAAAGATGCCAGTCTCAAAAGGTTACATACTGTAACTGTATGATATTTTTGGAAAGAGTGAAACTATAGCTACAGAGAACAGATCAGTGGTTGCCAAAGGTCAGAGGTGGAAGGACAGTATAAATACAAAAGCCAGTTTATCAAGATGATGGACCTGGTCTGAATTGTGATTGTGCTTACACAAACCTAGAGCCATGTTAAAAGTCATAGAACTGAACAGGTGTACCTGGGTGGCTCAGTTGGTTGGGTGTCTGCTTTGGCTCAGGCCATGACCCTGAGGTCCTGGGATCGAGCCCTGCATCGGGCTCCCTGCTTGGTGGGGAGCCTGCTTCTCCCTCCATCTCTCTGCCCTTCCCCCTGCTTGTGTTCTCTGTCAAACGAATAAAAAAAGTTTAAAAACTTTTAAAAAATCCTCATAGTACTGTACACAAAGCAGTTAATTCTACTGTATTTTAGTTAAAACAAAATACAGCATATATATATCCCAGGTCCACACCAATTCCTGCCTTATGTAAATTCGGTAAATCTAGTTAGGGTCAGGATAGAATGAAAATGAGAATATTGGAAATATGATAAAGGCATAGAATCTGTATGTGGTCACTCGATATCATGTCTTTCAATGACTCTTGCCTCTGACACTTCCTTCTTTCATCCCATATTGAATAGCAATATAGATGAAATAGGATTGGTAAAACATAAAACCCTCCAAACCTAAGTCAGAAAGAAGTAGAAAAATCTAAACACTCATATTGATTCCAGGACCAGATGAGTTCACAGATAGAGTCTACCAAACATTTAAAAAAGATTTAATATCTATGAATATCTATTCTCAAAGTACCCCCAAAATAACATTTCCCTGATACTCAAACCAGACAAACACACTATAAAGAAAAAGAAAACTACAGACCAGTATCTCTGATGACCAAGATGCAAAAAATTCTCAACAAAATATTACCAAACCACATTCAACAATCACTATAAGGATCATTCACAGCTATCAAGTGGGACTCATTCTGGGGATACTAGTGTGGTTCAATATTCATGGATGAATCAGCATGATATGCCACATTAACAAAATGAAGGATAAAGATCCTAGGATGATCTCAATAGATTCAGCAAAAGCATTTGACAAAATTCAATATCCATTCATCATAAAAATTCTCAACAACAAACTGGGTTTTGAGAGAATACCCCTCAACATAATAATGGCCATATATGACAAATCCACAGCTAACATCATACTTAATGGTGAAAAACAGATCAGGAAGAGAACAAGGATCAACTTTTGGCACTTCTACTCAATATACTAATGGAGGTCCTAGCCACAGCAATCAGAGAAGGAAAAGAAGTAATGGACATCCAAATTGGAATAGCAGAAGTAAAACAGTCATTATTTCCAGATGACATGATATAAAACCTTAAAGACACCATCAAATAAACTATTGGAAGTGATGAGTTCAGTAAAGTCATGGAATACAAAGTTAATATATAGAAATATGTTGCATTTCTATATACTACTAATAAAGTAGCAGAAACAAATATTGAATCCCCTTTATAAGTCCATAAAAAAAGAATAAAATTATAAATATAAAGTTAACCAAGGAGATGAAGGACCTGCATTCTGAAAGCTATAAAACACTGATGGGAGAAATTAAAGAGGACACTAATGAAACGATATTCCATGCTAGAAAATAGTAAAAATATTGTTAAAATATCTGTACCACCCAAAGCAATCTACACTTTCAGTGGAATCCCTATCAAAATATCAATAGCATTTTTCACAAGACTAGAAGAAATAATATTCAATTTGTATGGATCCACAAAAGCCCTGAGTAGCCAAAAGCAATCTTGAACAAGAAGAATGAAGCCAGAGGTATCACAATCCCAGATTTCAAGATATACTACATAGCTATAATAATCAAAACACTATAGTACTGAAAGAAAAATAGACCCATAGATCAATAGAACAGAATAAGGAGACAGAAATAAACCTGCACTTCTATGGTCAATTAATCTACAAAAATGTTGGCAAGGATATACACAGGGAGACAACAATCACCAGTTAGTGGTGCTGGGAAAACTGGGCAGCTACATGTTAAAGAAATGAAACTGGACCACTTTTTTACACCATACACAAAAATAAACTCAAAATGGATTAAAGACATAAATGTGAGACATAAAACCATAAAACTCCTAAAAGAAATCATAGGTGGTAATCTCTGACATCAGCTTTAGCAACATTTTCCTGGCTATGTCTCCTCAGGCAAGGGCAAGAAAAGCAAAAATAAACTATTGGGACCACAATGAGATAAAAAGCTTTTGCACAGCAAAGGAAACCATCAAGAAAATGAAAAGAGAAGCTACTGAATGGGAGAAGATATTTGTAAATGATACATGCAATAAGGAGTTAATATCCCCACTATGTAACATTATACAACTTCAACAACCCCCGCTGAACTGATCTAAATAAAAAATGGGCAATCTCAATAGACATTTTTAAAAAATATTTTATTTATTTACTTGACAGAGAGAGAGTACAAGCAGGCAGAGAAGCAGGCAGAGAGAGAGGGGGAAGCAGGCTCCCCGCTGAGCAGAGAGCCTGACACGGGCCTTGATCCCAGGACCCCGAGACCATGACCCGAGCCGAAGGCAGAGGCTTTAACCCACTGAGCCACCCAGGCGCCCTTAATAGACATTTTCCCAAAGAAGACATGCAGATGGCCATCACACATGAAAAGATGTTCCACATCATTCACCATCAGGCAAATGGAAATCAAAATCACAATGAAATATCACTTGCACTTGTCAAAATGGCTAGTGTCAAAAAGACAAATAATGTGTTGGTGAGATTGTAGAGAAAAGGGAACTCTTGTGCACTATTGGTGGAAAGGTAAATTGGTGAAGCCACTATGGAAAACAGTATGGAGGTTCCTCAAAAAATTAAAAAGAGAAATAGTAAATGATTTTGCAATTCCACTACTGGGTTTTTTACCCAAAGAAAACTCTGTTACACTCTGTTACATAATACCCAGTTACTACCCAAAACATTTATTTGAGAAGATATATGCACTCCAATGTTTAGTGTAGCATTATTTACAAAAGCCAAGATACAGAAGCAACTTAAGCATCCATCAATAAATTAATGAATAGGGATGTCATGTATGTACACACACACACACACACAGTGGAAGATTACCCAGCTATTAAAAAAGAATCAAGTCTTGCCAGTCATGAAAACGTGGAAGGAGCTAGAAGATATTATGCTTAATAAAATAAGCCAGGCAGGGAAAGACAAATACCATATGGTTTTACTTACATATAGAATATAAAAGAAAACAAGTGAACAAACAAAACAAAAATACCCCAGAAATAGATGCAAATACAGAAAACAGTGGTTTCCAGAAGAAGGTGTGAGAGATGGACAAAATGGGTGAAGGAGTTAAGACATACAAACTTCCAGTTATAAAATAAGTCATGAGGATGAAAAGTAGAGCATGGGGAATACAGTTACTAATATTTTAATAATGTATGGTGACATATGGTAGCCATGCTTACTGTGGTGAGCATTTTGTAATGTATGGAATTGTTGATTCACTACATTGTGCACCTGAAGTATAATATTGTTCAACTACAGTTTAATAAAAAGAAAAAAGCAATTATGAAATATCAAGGACAATTTTCACACAAACCTTAAGAAATTGTGTATTTGGATAAAATGACAGTTTGTTTGTTTTTTATTAAAAATGAGTATTCATCTTTTATAACTCATTCTGAACAATATGATTTTTTAAACAAATGATTTTCTTTGAAATGATCCCGTAAGAGAGAGATGGGCAGGAAGTAGATAGCAGTCTAGATGAAACAGGATTAGCTATCGTATTCCAACAAAAGGGACAAAGTAAAAGAAATGGCTGAATTCCTCAAAACATACAATCCTTCAAATTGGTGTCAGAAAGAGAAGAATCTAAAATAAATTACTAGTTATGAAATGGAATCAATAATTAAAAACTCACATTGATTCCAAGACCAGATGAGTTCACAGATAAATTCTACCAAACACTTAAAAAAGAGTTAATACTTACTCTTTCCAAACTATCCCAAAAAACAGAAGAGAAAGGAAAGCTTCTAAATACATGCTACAAAATTACCATTTCCCTGATAACCAGGGAAACCCAAACTAGACAAACACACCGTAAATAAAGAAAACTCCATGAACGAGATGCAAAAATTCTCAACAGAATATTAGCAAACTGCATTCAACAATACACTAGAAGGATCATCCACAGTGATCAAATGGAATTGATTCTGGGGCCGCAGAAACGTTTGGTTTCTGAAGCTGAGTGATGGGTACATTGCAGAATTAAGCGGTGCTTACATTTCCCTCTGCTTCTGTAGCTTTTTAATATCCATAATAAAAAGTTAAAATATTTTAAAAAATGACAACATATTGTTTATTGTACTTAATGGCACTAAATTGTACCCTTAAAATAGTGGTAATAGTAAATTTTATATTATGTATATTTAAACACAATAAAAAATTGGGCCAAAGGAAAAAAATTAAAATATGATCCAGTTACTTGTTATTTATAAGGCACATCTGAAACTAAATAGATGTATTCTATTATTTTGTTTCCACATGAATGTCCCATGTGTAAAGAACCCTGCTTTAACAATGAGGAAATGGAGCTTTGTGTAACGCATTATTACAGAGGCAATAAATGGTGATACCAAGAATCAAGACTCAGTGTTTTCACTGGAGCTGGTAATTATTATTGTGATAATTGTGTTGAAATTGTTTTGTGTTGTGTTGACTGTGTTGAAAGAAAAAAAAACTTATTTTCTTGGAATATCTGATGTCTTAAGTGGCCTCTTCTGAATCCTTCGCAATCTCACTCACTGGTACTACTAAGCTGGATTTCAGGCATGGCCATTGGCTAGTGGAAGAGATGCCAACTCTTCAACCTCAGAGTTTTCCCCCCTCAGTCATGTAGGACCCAGTGTTAGGAAATGAGTCCTAAAGGCAAGAATTTTGACAGACTCAAAGGACAAATATGTTAGCCCTAAGTAAACAGATGAACATTCTGCTCTGGAAGTTCTGTGTTCAGAGTAAGTTACCATTCTTCTTTGAAAACACTAGCAAAAATATACATGCACCTCTATGTTTATTGTAGTTTTAAGTATAATAGCCAAGATATGGAGGCAACTATATTGTCCATCAATAGATGGATAAAGAAGATTGTCTGTATGTGTGTGTGTATACACACGCATGTGTGTGTGCATGTATGTGTGTATATATACATCATAAGTAATGGTGTGTGTGTATATTATATAAAGGAATAGAAAAAGGAATGAGATATATAGAAAGGAATGAGATCTTACCATTTGCAATGGCTAGGTTGAGCCTAGAGGGAATAACGTTAAATGAAATAAATTAGACAAAGACACATACCATATGGTTTCATTCATATGTGCAATTTAAGAAACAAAACAAATAAAGAAAGATAAAAGACAAAAAATATGGACTTTTCAATACAGAGAACAAAATTGTGGTTTCTAGAAGGGAGATGGGTGAGGAGATGAGTGAAATAAAAAAGGTTAAGAGTAAACTTATGGTGATGAGCAGTGAGTAATGTATAGAAGTGTTAAATCACTATATTGTACACTTCAAATATAACACTCTATGTTAATTATACTTCAATTTTAAAAAGTTACAATTCTTCAAAATCATCAGAATGTCTTCATCATCTATTAGCCTAGACTTTTTTAAAAAAAATATTTATTTATTTAACACATAGAGAAAAAACACAAGCAGGGGGAGCAGCAGGCAGAGGCAGAGGGAAAGCAGGCTCCTCACTGAGCAGGGAGTCAGATGCGGGGCTTGATCCCAGAACACTGGGATCATGACCTGAGCCGAAGGCAGTCCTTTAACTGGCTGAGTCACGCAGGCATCCCTAGCCTAGACTCTTTATGTAAGAACTTTAGAATATTTCTTATTACAAAAAAAGGGGGGGAGAGCAGAATTCCTTAGTTATTATCAGTGACAGCCTACGTCAGACACAAGGAAACTAAGATGGATGACTATCTTTATTGTGTTTGCTCCTCAGAGCTTCTCCAAGACCTTCAAATCCTAAAATATTTAGGTTAGGCTCTTTTTTGGACACTACTCACTTTCTTGACTCAAAAATTTGTTCTTAAAAGAAGTTAATGGCTCTGGACTTATGAACATGGTTTACAGAAATATAGTGAAAATAGCATTTTTTTCTGAAGAGAAAAACCTTAGACCAAAGATAGCTTTTCTTACCTAAGAAAACATTTTCCCCCCTCTCTATCTGGTAATTTCCTTCTAGTCTTTTGAGAATCAAATGTCATCAGCCCTGTATAGCTATTCTTTCAAGGAAAAAAAAATTACTGATGTATAATTTACCTACCACATAATTCACCCATTTAAAGTCTATGATTCAGTGGTTTCTGGTATATTAATTATAAACATTGTGGTTACAGTTAACATAAAACTTTTCTATTTTAACCACTGAAGTGTACAAAGCAATGGCATTAATTATGTTTATGAGAATATGCAACCATCACCACTATCTTTTTCCAGACCTTTTTCATCACTCCACACGGAAACACCATATTCACATATATTGATATATTTATCACATATAGTTCACATATATTGAACTATAACTTCTATTCCATCCCCCACCCCCACGAAGCCATTCTTAATTATCCCAGGTCAAATTTGCTATGGTATTTTAGGTACCCATGAAATTTTGCTTATGTATCATTGAAGTTATTTACCTTTTTGTAGTAAGTTTACATGTTTGTTCCTCTCACTACATGGGCTTTCCTGGGGATATAATCATATTGGCTGCAAATGGTAGTAATTGTGTGTCTTCCTTTTATAATTAATTAGTAATGATTAAATTAAAATTACTAAGATCAGTAAGAAGGCAGAGAGAATCTTCATCATAATGAAGAGTAGAGTGGACTTTTCTATCTGCTGGGTTGAATCTAGGTATACAAAAGAATAAAAAATCCAATCATAGAAATATTAAGATAAAGTTAAATACTTAGAAATATTAAAATAAAGTTAATATTTAGAAATGAAAGTGTGGAGAACAGTCTGAGATTAGAGGCAATAGAAATATGTCACAAAGGAATTCCTCAGTGCTTTAACTGTAAATATTAAACCCTTCTGAAATGTCAAGCAATTAATCAAATATTTTCTGCAAAATTGAGAGACTGAGTGTTAAGATGTTTGTTATATAAAGAACTGTCAACTCAGAAACTGAAAACACTGACGTTGAATTAGACCATTCAGAAGAAGTATATTAGTAAAAAAAGTATTTGAGGGGAAATGCAGTTGAAATCCTATTTTAAATTACTTTTATTTTAGTACCAATATAAGTCTCCATTTTCATCTGTTGAATTTGCAAATATTTTTAATAACATTGTATAAATTAATCAAAAATGTTTAAATTCATGGCAGACAACCAAGTACAATCTCAGGGAGCATGCAGAAGTTGGATTTTGTATGAATATTTCAGGCAACTAATTATTAGCATATACTGTAGGAGGTGTTATAGGATTTTTTTGGCAGAACTAAATAGCTTATTCCAGAAAAGTCTTTGACAACAATTATGAGAGGAAATAGTATACCTGGACTTCAAGCCTTTCTGTGTAAATATTAAACAGCAGTCAATTTCATTTATTTCTTAAATTCTATGGGTGAAATCATATGGTGTCTGTCATTCTCTGACTTATTTCACTTAGCATTATACACTCTAGGTCCATCAACGTTGTTATAAATGGCAAGATGTCATTTTTCCCCATGGTGAATTAATATATATATTAATTATATATATGTATAATATAATTATATATATAATATCAAATATATATATCTAGAGATGAATGGAAAAATGTTATGTATATATTATATACATACCCCATCTTCTTTAGCCATTCATCTATGGATGGACGCTTGAGTTACTTTCATATCTTGGCTATTATAAAAAATGCTGCAACAAATATAGGGGTGCATATATCTTTTTGAATTAGTGTTTTCATTTTCTTTCATTAAAACCCAGTAGTGGAAATACTGGACCATAGGGTAATTCTATTTTTTCAATTTTTTGAAGAAACATGAACCCTCTTACACTGTTGGTGGGAATGTAAATTGGTGTAGCCCCTGTGGAAAACAGTATGAGGGTTCCCCCAAAAAAGTTAAAAATAAAGCTACCTTACAACCCAGCAATTACACTACTAGGCATTTACCCAAAAAATACTGAGTCAAAGGGATACCTGTACCCAGTGTGTAAGGCCGCATTATCAACAAATAATGGAAAGAGTCCATATTGTTTTCCACAGTGGCTGTACCAATTTGCATCCCCACCAACAGTGCATAAGGCACTGTCACCAACACTTACTATTTGTGATTTTCATTTTAGCCATTCTGACAGGTGTAAGGGGTTATGTGGAATTTAAGAAAAAGACAAATGATGAAAAAAGAGATAAAAACAAAAATGGAAAGCTTTATGCTTAAATATAGAGAACAAACTGGTGGTTTCCAGGAGGGAAGTAGGTAGGATAAGTAAAACAGATAAGAGATTAAGTGTACACTTATTTTGATAAGCCCAGAGAAATGTATAGAATTATTGAATCATTATATTATACACCTGAAACTAACATATAACACTGTATGTTACACTTCAATGAAAATAAAGGCATTTTCATTAAAAAAAAAAAAGCAGTCAACTTAAAAAGTAAACCAAACCCAAAAGAAAGAAAAAAAAGCCAATTCACAAACAAACAGGGGCAGGTTTCCAAGTCTGACTTCATCCATGTCATTTTAGGCCATGGCTAAATGTACATCTGTGGGGCTTGGGAGACTCCTCAACAGATTTTAAATTGGTAATGACATTCCATCCAGTTACCTTGTTGCCCAGGTGAATACAATAACATTGTCAGCTAAACCCGTTTCAATTGATTAAATTTTTGTTTCTGTATTGTTAAGAGTGCTGTATGGAACTTTTATTCTTTGTGTGCTGAGAAGCTGGAGTGGTCTACTGAACTAAGAACATGTAGACCATGACCTGATGAGCAAGGGGACACAAACCCACACACGTGAGTGAGGTCAGTTGGTAGTTTCCTCAACACCCAAACTCCCGCTTCAGGGAAGTGAGACCCACAGGGTCCTTTAGATTTAAGATGCAGTTTGGTTTCAATAAATGTCATAAAAATAATACATAACTTTATATGATTAACTTTAAGCCAATGACTTTCAAAACAAAAGCCTCTGTTGGCAGCAGAGGAAGTTACATTTCATGGAAATTGATTCTTATGATTCCAAAACTGAAAACTGTTAGAATCCATTTTTGGTATGTGATTATATCTACTGAAATGTGTGTAAGCCAGACCATAATAATTCATACTGAAAACATGCCATATTATTTGCTGATAATATATATCCCTTTCCCCTGAATACTTCAGTTCTTGTTCAGTTTGAGAAGCCCCACTCTCCTGAAGCAATAGAAGGTCTTCAGAAAGTCCTTATACCTTGAATTACCATTGGATCCAGCAGTTTCACTAACAGACTGGGCTTAGAATAAAAAGAATTATGGAAAAACTAGACCAGCTGATCCCACCCAGACCCTTCACCAATGTGAACCCCATCACCAGTGCCATGAACAGCACACCCTCTTCCCTCCTTGAGATGCCTACTGCAGGGGGGTGATCAGCTAGACATCCTGCTGGAGGTGAGGGACCACTTGGGATACAAGAAGGAATATGGCGGAGACTTCCTGAGGGCCAGTATGTCCTCCCCAGCCCTGAAGGCAGATGCTGCAGGAAAGGTGAGACTTCAACAACAGTACCTACTTTGTCAGGGTCCTACTTTGTTCCAGGAGGGCTGGGTCTGTCTCTCCTGCTCATCCACCCCAGTGAAGGGCTATCAGCTCTTGGGGGCAAAGAACCAAGGCCATGACAGAGTGATCTTTACAGGCCAGTTTGCCAGCGACACTTCCTGGATCCTGAGTGTGCTCTGATGCTAAATTCAAGTGCTGAACTTTGCAAATACCTGGACTGTTGAGACCAAGAAGCCTTCTACTGCAAGAGACCTCCACATGTTCCCTGTGAAGCCCTGACCCACAGAATCACCAGCAAGGCAAACATTTCCCATCTTAGAAAGGAAGAAAAAAATCTTTTCTATAGGTAAACAGGTCTTCATAGTCAATAATCAATACAAAGAGGGAGGCTTAGGTTCAGACCAACTCTGCCTAGAAACTTTTCCTTATGAAGCTGTCTTGGGTTAATGAATGTTGATTGGGTTATAAATCCATCCATCACTCAGAATCAGTTCAGCTGCTAGTGTGCCCACAGAGCTGCATACAGGTCACCTGTACACCTGTGGTTTTAAGGAGTACAACGAATGACACATTTTACATGTGCCTATAGTTCTCCATAGTTTGTTATAATTCTTGTTCTGGTAACTTTTCAGAGACCAGTATTTTCTATGACATATTCCATTAACACCAATCCTACAGGATATTAAAGATTCTATGAAAAAAAAGGAAAAAAAGGAGGGGGTGTATGATATAATTCTTCAGTTACTTCATTCTGTACATTAAATTGCCTAATTCTATGAATTGTACCTCCCATAAGCTCCTGGACTCAGCCATTTCACTCCATTGCTGGTGTCTCAATCATTATGTCAATTATCATCTTACCTCCATTAGGTTATTGCAAAAATCTGGATTTTTGCAGAGTGGATTTTCTTGCCCATGGTCTTGTTTCCTTTAATCTACTCTCCACACTGCACCTGGCCTAATGTTTCCAAAATCTAGATGACTTTTACCTTTCCTTGCTTAAAACCTGTTATATGATCTCATTGCTCTAAGGATGAAATCCAGACTCCTTAATGTTTACAAGGACCTGCCCAGTTCTGAAGCCTGTTGTCTCACCATTACACTGCCTTGCTCTGTCAGGAAAACTCAACTTTTATTTCACAAACAGACCATGCTGTCTCTCAACTCTGGCACTGTACAAGCCTTGGTTTAAGGGTCATTCCCTCCATTGTAAAGTGCTAGTCCCATATTCTTCCAGTACATTCTGTTTTTCCCCCAATGATAGTACTCATTATGCCATTAAATTTCAAACATTTTTTGATCTTCTGAACTGTAATTTCTGTGAGGCAATAATCTTAACTATTTTTTTCAAAATAACTATTTATTTAATTTATCAATAGTTAATACTTTCTATGTTTCAGGCATGGCTGTAGGTTTTTGGAATTCAACAGTCTAATGGGGTAAAAGGACAACAAATAGGTTTGTAAGAAAGTCACAAGAATAAAGAATTTTAATGTAATGATGAATGCTATTTCTTTTCTTCTCTTTTCTTTAGAGAGAGGGAGAAAGAAAACACATACATGTAGGGGTGGGAAGGAAGGTTTAAGGGAGGGAGAATGAGAATCTTAAGCAGACTCCACACTCAGTATGGAGCCTGACACAGGGTTTGACCTCATCTCCCTGAAATCATGACCTGATCTGAAATCAAGAGTCAGACACTTAACCTACTGAGCCACCCAGGTACTTCTAGTGAATGCTATTTTTTTTAAAGATTTTATTTGACAGAAACACAACTGGATATAACCTCTCATCCACCCACCTACACACTGTTTCCCTGTTATTAACATCTTGCTTTCGAGTGGTGCATTTCTTACTGTTGATGAGCCAATATTGTACATTATTATTGACTAAAGTCTATAGCTTACATTAAGGTTCACTTTTCATGTTATACAGTTCTACTGATTTTGACAAATGCATAATATCATATACCCACCAATATCATACAGAATAATTTCACTGTCCTTAATTCCAGTTTTTTATATTTGGAATCATACTGCATGTAGCTTATATCAGAATTGGTGTACTTTCTGCTTAATCATTTTGCAACCTAAAATTGATCTTTAGAATTAATTACGGAGAAAGATATGGGAAGGTATATTTTGTGTAGGTATATTTCTATTTTAAATAGCTCAAAGAAATTTAAATAGCTCAAAGAAATATTAAATTTGCTATATTTTTATCCAGATCTCTTTAAAATAAAAGTTACTGTTTGTTGATGTTTGTTGAGAAAAAAAAAAAAAGAAACACAGCTAGAGAGGGAATATAAGCAGGGGAGTGATAGCAGAAGAAGCAGGCCTCCTGCCCAGCAGGGAGCCCGATGTGGGGCTTGATCCCAGGACTCAGGGATCATGACTTGAGCCACCCAGGTGCCCTCGGTGAATATTATTTTAAAAGAGGTCAGGTAAGGCATGTCTTGAATACCAATCTGAGAATGAGACACTTGAATAGCACCTTGTATTAAATAAGGAAGTGAGCCAGGTGAATTTTGGGGGAAATACCATTCCCAAGCAGAGGGTTTATGAACTGAGGCAAGAGCATGCTAGACTATTCTAGGAACTGTGAAGGCAACTACTGAGGCTGACATGCAATGAATGAAGTAGAAAGAAGGCCATACATATAGGCAGAGCTTAGAGACCATCTATATATGATAGGAAGCCATTGAGGGCCACCATTTTGTCTCACAGCCTAGTGTGATGTCTACTGCATGGAAGATTCTCAACTGTTGAATGGAAAAATAAGTGAAATAAAATATGGGAAAATAAATAAATAGGCTTATCTACAGCTGCCTTTTCAGTAACTCCAGTATCTATCCCTCCAAGTGGGGATAGAATGCAGAACTTCAGTTATTTGACTATGGAAGAGTTATATAATGGACCATTTTAAGAGATTTTGTTCCATTGTTTGGTAATTGCTGCTATACAGAGTCTTGTTTTTGTGATGTGGGTTCAGAAAAGCAAGTAGGATAATATTCTGGAAATTCAAATTCAAATCCATTTTAAACATTATTATGTGCAGGGGTGCAGGGCAAAACTGACCCTACATCTCTATAAGATCTCCTTTCACCCCTATGTCACCTTCACTCTTTGTTTTCCTGATCAAGTTATGGAACAACCCCTTATCCTATGGCTCAGATAAATGTACTTTTAAGAAAATACATATATTTTACTAATAACTAAAAGAGACATAATCATGCAGATATAGAGGTCTTTCCATTTTGAAGGCCATGTCTTAACTCTATGGGAAAAGTCTACTCAGGTTGATTCCATTTTCCATGCTGGCCAGATATAGCTCCCTCTTGAGACAGTCATCATTGCAGCCTAGGTTGGGGGACCTTTTGTTATACACTTTCCTACCTGTTTGTAGGAAATCCTAAATCCTAAATTCCTGGTCTGGCATACTTACCCATATTTTGGGTCTATTTATGCCTCTAAAGTGGGCTATATTTATGACAATAATATGCCTGACCCTGACACTTTCTAATAGACACATTTACTCAGGGATTCCCTGCCTTATTCAAACTATCCAGTTTTTTCTACCACTGCATGGAGGTAGAGCTGTAAATTTCCTCACAGGTGATTTAGTGCATACACAAGGAATGGTTGGATTCATAGTTAATTCTATATCCAAGAATTCTGAAAGATCATTCTATCACTAAATTCCGAACCCCCTTTTTAGGCCCACATCAGGTTTTATAACCTCATCCCAAGGACTAAGCCTATTTCTCTTTTATTTGTTAACATAATACATAAATTTTCCCACTAGTGTTCTCTCTCTCAAGCTATATATGCTATCTCCTCAAATACACACTTTCTCAAAGTTAAAAAAAGTATTTTTTTAATTTTAAGGGTTTTATAATCATGATGGGAAAATAAACAAGGGGTTACCACATGAGAACACTTCATGCTGGAAACAGTTGATGATAAATCTTTCAGTTTCTATCATGGTCTATTATAGATCTCCTTCTGAAATGTAATACATACTTATATGTATGTATTACATATGTATATTGTATTGTATTACATACATACATATGTATGTATATATGTGTAATACATATATGTATGTATTACATTTATATATATGTATACACACATGCTTAATACTATGGGAAGACACATTGAAATGAATACCTTTATACCCATTTTTAATCCTACTTTTAATGTTCCAAAGTTTGGTTTTGATGTTCAAATTTATAAGGTTGTCAACTTCAACCTTACCTGGGATAGATATGGAAGAATGTTTCAAATTCCAGAAGACAAATTTTAACCTTGTGCCAAAGATTGGTCTGATAGTATTCTCAGTAAAAACACTCTGGAATGATCATTAGGCTCATTTCACATTTAAGCACAGACATATTAAATAGCTTGGCCAAAGTAAGTTACACAAAGCAAGTGGCAGAATTGGAACTGGAATCCCAATCTACTTTTTTTCTCAAGTAATGGGGCTATAGCACTGTCTCCATGACTCTACCACTACAACTAGCTGTCACTGTCCAGACACACTGTCCTCTCACCTCTGCAGCCCTCTGGTGCCCTTGAGAAGGGGAGTATTCTCACTTGTCTGGAATTCAGGCAATCTTTCTCATTTTGGAAACTACTTCCTTTGTACTTCCCGGAGGTCTCTGTAGCTCTGGCTCTGGCAGCCCTTCATTTCCCTAGATGGATTTTATGTTGATGGAATGAATTCAGTTGACCAGATATAGTCACCATCTTAATTGGTAAGACCTCTATTTTGAGGTGAAGCTCATGGTGCTAGACAATTAAAACATTATAATGAATAAGTAACCTAAGTAAGTCCTACTAACAAGGAGATGATGAAATACAGAAAATAGCCTCCGGAGGTCTTGCTAAGGTGGAGAGTACATGAAGAGGAGGCTGGAGAAGTGAATGCTCATAGGAGGTTATAAGCCAGCAAAGGAGCTTGGTCCTAATACTGTAGGTGGATAATGGAAAGTCATGGAAGTGTTTTGTCTAGGAGAATAAAACAGCCAGCACAGAGGATGTTTTTAGGTGGGATAAACTAAAGGAGCAGGTATATAATAATTTAGGGCAAGGTTCTCAAAGTAATGTCCTTGGATCAGCAACTCCAACTTCACTTGAAAGTTTGTTAGAAATCCAAATTCTTGGACCTCACCCCAGAACGATTTTTTTTCCAGCTTTACTGGGGTGTCACTGACAAACAAAAATGATACACATTAAGGTATACAGTATATTTTCATATACATGTACATTGTGAAATGGTTACGATAATCAAGCTGAATAACATATCCATGTACATTTTTGTACTTTAATATTTTTATCTTAAGTAATCTCTATATCCAACATGGGGTTCAAACTTACAACCCTGAGATCAAAAGTCATATGCTCTACCAACTGAGCCAGCCAGGTTCCCTGTGTGTTTTAAGAACACTTAAGATCCACTTTATCAGCCAATTTCAAGCCTACAATACATTAAGTGTAGATCCCAAAGCTTAGTCATCTTTTAACTGAAAGTTTATATCCCTTAACCAACATCTTCCCATTTTCCCTCCCCTAAACTCCTGACAACCATCATCCTATGAGTGCAGACCCCCAGGCAGGGCTTGGTCTCGTGATCCTGAAATCACCACCTGAGCCAACACTTAACTGTGCCAGGCAGGCATCCCCACCACTCTGTTTTTAAGATTTTGACTTGTTTATATTTCACATATAAGTGAAATCACGCAATATTTGTCTTTCTCTATCTGGCTTGTTTCCACTAAACATAATGTCCTCCAGGCTCGTCCATGTTATTGCAAATGGCAGGATTTCTTTTTATTTTTAAGGCTGAATAATATTCACTGTATACATAAACCATATTTTCTTTATCCATTCATCCATCAATGGACATTTAGGTTGTTTCCATATCATGGCTATGGTGAATTAATGATGCTTTGAATATGGGGGGTATAGATAGCTCTTCAAGTGCCCCAGAACTATGGAATCAGAAGCTCTGGGGATGAAGTTCAGAAATCCCCATTGTTATAAGCTCTCCAGATAATTCTGATGTACACTCATTTTTGAGAAGTACTAGCCTTGGAAAATGTTGATGATGAAGGCCTGAATTATGACAGGTGGTAAAGACAGAAAGGCTGGCTTGCAGCTGAAAATCATTTAGAAGATAAAAACCAAGACATGTTTGATTAATTGCACATGTCTCTTTCTGGATCTTTGGATCCCTGCTATTATCAGGAGAACAGTCTTCAAGAATCCTGACCCATTTACTTTCTCAGAGTATCTTAAATAGATCAAGGTAAAGAAAAAAAATTTTTTGCAGAGAGTTAAGAGTGTCTCAATCTCTCCAAGCCCATGATTTTTATTTTAATCTCTGGGCAGATACCAGGCTAATTTATTTTCCCATTTTTTGAAGGTCAAACATGGAGGTTGAAATGATGAACTTTACCACCATTGAGATTTTACCATGTAACAGTAGGTCTCTTGTGCTGTTGTCTGCTGTGTTCACAATTTATCAATCTAAAAGACATTTTTACTTTGAGAAAATTGACATTAACCATTTTCCGCTTTCATTTCTTGGGACAAAGAGTACCAATCATCTTGGGTTTTACAGGAAGGATTCTATTCTTAGAAATTATTTTCATATCAGTTTTAATGAATTTTTACCTTAAGTCAGATCTAAAAGTCTAAGCTACCCTTCATTTTAACTGTCTACTCTCAAAATGTACAGATTATTTTTATTTAAACTTAAGATTTATTCCTGAAGATTCAATAATTGGGTAATTTGAAAATGTCTCAGAAAAGCTACTGAGTTAAAAAATTTCTTTGGTGATTTCTCATATCTGTTTCAGCCAAACCATCTTGACTCAAGTTCTATGAACTAGCAATTTCTGTGGATATTTTCAATTTTATCACAGGAAATTCAGTGGTCAATTCAAAGCCATTTCACTCATAAAAGTGATGTTTCTGCTATACTGGGATTAAAGTGAATTTCAGAAAAAGCAAATGACTCTCATCATAACATTCAATGGTGTAGGCATTAACCTATTGCCCCTTTTCCATGTATTCAGCAAACATTTACTGAAACCCGTATGCAAAGAAGTTTATAAAACCCTATGGGGAACATATAAATAAATCATGAACCTGCTGAGAGCTCACAGTTTATGGAAAAGACAGATCCTTTCTCACTGCCAGGGCAGCCATCATCCATGCCCAACTTTTACACTGAAGAAAGTTTTTAGGCTCAAGACAACTTGAGTCCTCTTAACACTTCTAAGGTTTCCCTATTGACTGGACCATAATTTCTGGTAAAATCAGGCAGTTCCTTAGAAGATAATGCCAAATTATTATTTTTTGAGCTATTTATAAACCTGATATAATTCAATATGCATGAATTTAAATTCTTAAACTTATACTACAAGTCCCAATGCAGCTAGATGACACAAAAGATGTGTTGTTTAAGTGAAAAAATATATAAATGACCTGATTCTTGAGAGAGGACAGATAGTAGATTAGGAGATCCGAGTTCATCTTGTCCCATAGACACAATGAGGCAACAACTATGTGTACCACAACTAACTCCAAAAACCATCTGGAGCCTGGCAGAAGAGAGCTTCCACAGCTAGCTGTAGAGAGAAGGCCACATCAAAAAGGGTAGAAGGGGTGCAGATGCCACTGGAAACCAACCCCCTGGCATAAATGACCACAAATGGGAAGGACATCACCAGCACAGAGGAACAAAAGAATCAGACTCCACAGTGGGCATCCCTGGTCTGGGACACCTGCACTGCAAAGACCAGTTCCTGTAGCATTGGTCTTTGAAAATCATCAGGATTTAACTCCAGGAGATCCAGAGGGCAACAGGATAGGAAGTCCCATCCCTTAAGGAGCTAGCCACTAGATAACAGCCTGAGACACAGTACCGGAGTGTCTGGGGTATATGTGAAGCAGATTTATTACTAATTTTAGGATGTGTGCTGAGGTGGGGCAGGTATCTGCAGGGGCTTTCTACAGGAACATAAGTGCTGGTAGGTACCAGTTTTCTTACCCTTCCCCAGCCTACATAGCCAAATGTTTACCAGAGCCAGTTCTAACACTTTCCATTCTTGCTAGCACCTCATGCCCCACCCCAGCACTCCCCTGCAAACGTGTCTCACCCAATCCACTTGCCCCAGCAGGCACCCTCCCAAGTACCTTGTTAGACCCAGTGGGCATCCCCCTCCTGCACTGAAGAAGGGGGAAACTAAGCCCACGCACTAGCATTCTACATTACAGCTGGGCCTCTCAGCTCCCTGTGCAGAGAATGAGGCCTGCTTTTTGATGCCCCCTCATAGATGTCACAGTAGCTAATAGCAGACAGGTGCCTGAGGGCTGGTCCCACTCACCAGTGGGTCTGTAGCTGAGTCTTCTAGAATCCCAAGGAGAAAACCTGGCCCACCAGTGCTCCCACAGTAAGCAAAGTGGGTCATTATAGCAGTTGGGCTGAGGACAAGCTTAACCCACCAGTGTGCCTATAGCAATTATGGCTCAGCCATGACAGGATGTCACCTGTAGCCTACACAGGGGAAATCCATGGAGGGAGTGGCTCTGGTGACCAAAGGAGATTATGCTACAAAGCACCATAGAAATCCTTCTATATAAGGCCACAATTACCAAGACCAGGAGAGAGAGCAGACCTACCTAATACATAGAAACAAACACAGAAAGATAAACAAAATGAAGAAACATAGGACTATGCTCCAAATGACAAAGAAAAAAAAAATCACAGAAAGAGAGATAAATGAAACAAAGATAAGCAATATGTTTGATAAAGAGTTCAAAGTAATGGTCATAAAAATATTCACCAGACTTGAAAGGAGAGTTGATAAACTCAGTAAGAACTTCAATGAAGAGATAGAAAACATAAAAAGTAACCAGTCAGAGCTAAAGAATACATAACTGAAATAAAATAAACAGCAGAGGGAATCAACAGCAAATTAGAGGATGTCAAAGAATGGATCACTGATGTGGAAGACAGTGTAGTGAAAAGCAACCATGCTGAACAGCAAGCTATAAATAAATAAATAAATAAATAAATAAATAAATAAATAAATAAATACAGTAAGAGACTGTGATATCATCAAGCATACTAACACTCACATTACAGGAGTCCCAAGGAGGGGGTTGGGAGAGGGAGAGAGAGAGAGAGAGAGAGAGAGAGAGAGAGCCAGAAAACCTAAAGACATGGTAACTTTTAACTTCCCTAATCTGGGGGAAGGTAACAGACATCTGGATTCAAAGCAGATGAGCCCCAAACGAGATGAACCCAAGGAGTTCCATACCAAGCAGCAAGAGAAACAAAGTGAGTAATGTACAAGAGAAATCCCATAAGGCTATGAGCTGATTTTTCAACAGAAACTTTGCAGGCTGGAAGACAATGGTATGACATATTCAAAATGCTGAAAGGAAGAAACATACAACAAAGAATACTCTGCCCTGCAAGATTATCATTCAGGATTAAAAGGTGAGAAGGGGTTTTCCAGACTTAAGTTAAAGGAGTTTATCATCACTAAACTGGCCTTTCAAGAAATGTTAAGGGGAATTTTTTAAATGGAAAGAAAAGGCTATAACTAGAAGAAAATTATGAAAAGAAAAAAATTCACTGGTAAAAGCAAACAGTATATATAGAATAATTATTTATAAAGCTAGTATGGAGATTAAAACATAAAAGTAGTAAAATCAATTACACATACAAAAGCTAATCAAGGAAAACAAAAGGTAAAAAAGATGTGAAATGACATCATATATATAAAACATGGAGGAAGCAGTAAAAATGTAGTGCTTTTAGAATGTGCTCAAATTTAAGTGACCATCAACTTAATATCGATTGCTATACACATAGCATATTATATATTAACCTCATGGTCATCATAAATCAAAGACTTATTGATAGATACATACAAAAATGAGAAAGTAATCCAAGCATAATTAAAGAAAGCCATCAAAACTCAAGAGAGCGGGCACCTGGGTGGCTCAGTGGGTTAAAGCCTCTGCCTTCAGCTCAGGTCATGATCTCAGGGTCCTGGGATTGAGGCCCACATTGGGCTCTCTGCTCAGCAGGGAGCCTGCTTCCTCCCCTCTCTCTGCCTAGTTGTGATCTCTCTCTCTGTCAAATAAATAAATAAAATCTTTGAAAACAAACAAACAAAACAACCCCCCAAAACTCAAGAACAAGAGAAGAAAGCAACAGAACTATGAAAACAAAAAAATACCCAGTAATGTGTCATGTGTGTGTATACACACACACACACACACACACACACACACACACACATCTATCGAGAGTTACTCTAAGTGTAAAACATCTAAATGCTCCAACTAAAAGATGTAATATGACAGTGATTAAAAGAAAAGCAAACAAAAAAACCCCGAATCCCTCTATATGCCGCCTACATGACACTCTCCCCTTCAGACCTGAAGACATATACAGACTGAAACTGTAAGGGCTGGAAATAGACATTCCATGCAAATGGAATCCAAGGGATAAAAAAAGAAAAAAATCGTGGTAGTACTACTTATATCAAACAAAATAGACTTAAAAATTGTAACCAGAGATAAAGAAGGGTTGTTATAGAATGATAAAAGTATTACTCCAACAAAAGGATGTAACAACTGTAAATATCTATGCACCCAATTTAAGAGCACATAATACATAAAAAAAAATTTAACAGATTGAGAAATTGACTGTAACACAATAGTAGATTGGAGCTTTGACACTCCCCCATCTGTGGATATAGAATTCAGACAGAAAATTCAATAAAGAAACAGGGACGCTGAGTGATACATTAGATCAGATAGACTTAACAGATATATACAGGACATTTTATTCATAAACATAAAATTCAGAATGTGTATTCCTTTCAAATGTGCCTGGAACATTCTACAGATCACATGTTAGGCCATAAAACAAGTTTCAATAAATTTAAGATTGAAACCCTATTTGAGCATTTTTTCTGATAAAATGTTTTGAAATGAGAAATCAATTACAAGAGGAAAATGCAAAAATGCAAACATGTCGAGGCTAAACAACATGCTGCTAAATAACCCATGGGCTAATAAAGAAATTAAAGAAGAAATAAAATACCTGCAGACAAATGAAAATGGAACAATGGTCCCAAACCTTTGCAATGCAACAAAAACAGTTCTATGAGGAAAGTTAATAGTAATACAGGCTTAGCTCATAAAATAAAAATCTAAAACAATCTAACCTTACACCTAAAGGGAAAAAAAAGGGCAAAGCCCCAAATCAGTAAAGAAAGGAAATGATAGAGTGTAACTTAAATAGAGATTAGAAAAACAGTAGATCAATGAAATTAGAGCAAATCTTTGAAAAGATAAATAAAATTGATAGCCAGTTCATCAAAACAAGAGAGGATTCAAAAAAATAAAAGGAAGAAATAATAACTAATACCACAGATACAGAAAAGATTATGAGAATACTATTAAGAACTGTATGTGAACAAATTGGGCAACTTAGAAAAAATAAATTCCTGGAAACATAATATTTCAAAACTAAATTAGAGAGAAATAGAAAATTCAAACAGATTACTAGTAACAAAATTGAACTGGTAATCAAAAAACTCTCAGTCAACTGAAGTCCAGGACCAAATAGTTTCACAGGTGAATTCTCCCAAATGTTTAACAAAGAGCTAATACTTAGTCTTCTCAAACTATTCCCAAAAATAGAAGAGAAAGGAAAACCTCTAAAGTCCTCCTACATGTCCTGCATTACTGTGATACCAAAACCAGATAAAGATGCTATGAGAAAAGAAAACTGTAGGCTAATAGCCCTGGTAAAGATAGATGCAAAAATTATTAACATTAGCAAACCAAATTCAACAATCCATTTTAAAAGAATTCTCTATTATATGGCTGTCCAATGGTTTTTCCCAAAACCATCTATTGAAGTGATGGTCTTTTCCCCTATTGTATATTCTTGCCTCCTCTGTCATAGACTAATCGAGCACACAAGTATAGGTTATTTCTGTCTCTATCTTGTTGTACTGATCTACAGGTTTGTTTTGAGCCAGTACCATACTGTTTTGGTTACTACAGTTTTCTAGTATATTTTGAAATCTGGGATTTTGATACCTGCAATTTTGATCCTCTTTCTCCAGATTGCTTTGGCTATTCAGGGTATTTGTGCTTCATACAAATTTAGGATTATTTTTTCTAGTTCTGTGAAAAATGCTATTGGAACTCTGATAGGGATTGCATTAAGTCTGCAAACTGGGGGTAATATGGACCTTTTATTGTAATCATGTGCATGGAATATTTTTTTCTTGTTGGTGTCATCTTCAGTTCTTTTCAGTCAATGCTCTACAGTTTCAGAGTACAGGCCTTTACCCTTGATTAAAGTTCTAGGTAGCTTGGTTTTTTTTGTACAATTTTAAATAGGATGGTTTTCTTAATTTCTCTTTCAGCAACTTCATTATGAAATTGGACCACTTTCTTATACAATACACAAAAATAAACTAAAAATGGATTACAAACCTAGATGTAAGACCTGAAACCAAAAAACTCTGGGAAGAAAACAGGCAGTAATTTCTTTGACATCAGCTTTAGCAACATTTTTCTAGATAGGTCTCTTCAGACAAGAAAGACAAAAGAAAAAATAAACCATTGAGAACATACTAAAATAAAATCATTTGCACAGGGAAGAAAACCAACAAAATGAACAGGCAACCTATTTAATGGGAAAAGATATTTTCAAATGATATATATATATTATAAGGTGCTAATATCCAGAATATATAAGAAACTCCTACAACTCAACATACACACACACAAAAACAAACAAACAAACAAACAAAACAAAAAAACCCCAACACCAACAACAACAATAAAAACCCCCGGCCAATCTGATTTAAAAAATGGGCAGAGGACCTGAATAGATGTTTTGCAAAAGAAGACATACAGACATTTCCCACAGACTAGGGACTGGAGTGCCCAACATCACTGATCATCAGGCAAGGTGCCCAACATCACTGATCATCAGGCAAATGAAAATCAACACAATGAGATATCACCTTACACCTGTCAGAGTGGCCCAAATAAAAAAAAGACAAGAAGAGTTGGGAAGACGGCAGAAGGCTGGGCGACCCCATTTCAGGGAGTCCCCTGAAGTGAGCTCAATTCCTGCAAAAAACACTACAGGAACACTGTGAGAACCCATGAAATCAGCCTGAAATGTAATATTTCACACTTCTGGATGACTGCAGGGGACAAGGAACATCGGTAAAGAGGTAAGTGGAGTGAGCGCGACTGAAGGCTTACCCAAAGACAAGGGGTGCAGGGGAGGAAGCCTCCAGAGGCGACCCATTGGAAAGCAATACCCCAGCATGAAAGTGCTTGGTGTTCGGGGAACAACAGCAGATTGCGGTCTGATTCAAAACAAACAGAAACGGAGTGCCTGAGGGGCAGCCGGGGAATGGGGGGGGGGGAATCGGGGATATAGATCGGCAGAGAGAAAGTGTGCCCGGTGGTGCCGCTCAAGGAAATGCAGTGGAGCGGAGTCTATTTTTCCACCGCATTTTTCCTTTTTTCTTTTTTTTTTCTTTCCTCCGCTGCTTTTCTCTCCTGCTTCTCTCCACCCTGTGGGTCAGGCACGGAGCCCCCAGGGAAGGCGATTTTGCAGACTTGCGTGGGACGTCTGGGGTCGTGGGACCTCAGTCCCTCCTGCGTGTGGGTCACCACAGACTCCCTGGGTGGAGACAAGGTTGCATGACCCAAAATCAGGTGCGGTTTTCACGGCAGGGGAGCAAAACGACAAGCGGGAGTTTGGACAGAAATCAAACCAGTGTCTGTGCCCGCCCAGCTGTGACAGGTGACCAAGGGAGAGGATACAGGGAGAGGCTGTGGGGCCCCCCCATCATCCAGAGGGTTGCTAATTAGGGGCTCTCTCTGGGAAGGAGGCCTGGTAGCAGACATCTTGCTCCGACCTGACTTCCTCAACAGCTGCAAATAGCTGCAAAAGAACAACCCCCCCAGAGAACTGAACCCTGACAACCTGGTTACAACAGACTCCAGTCCCTAGGAAGAGGGCAGAGAGATGCAGCCCAGGTAGAAGGGACTGAAAACAGCACAGCAGGCTCCGCCCCCAGAAGACAAGCCAGAAGCACAGGAGGACAACACCCAAATGGTAAAACCCCTACATGGGGGGGGGGGGAGGCAATTTATTAAACTCCTGGTACTGCCCCAAAGGCTGTACACTTTATTGATACAGTTTTTCAACTTATTTGCTTTTTTAACTTTTTTCTATTTTTACTTTTAAAGTTTCCATCTTAAACTTAAAAATTCATTCTCATGGTTTTTGTTCTTTTAATTTTTAACCCACTTTTTATCACAACGTGATACTCGATACAACACTCCATAACAATTTTTTACCTTGAAATTTTTTCAAACACATACCTGTGTTTTCTGTTGTTGTTGTTGCTTCTCATTTGTTTGTTTTATTTGTTTTTTCCCTTTCTTCTCTCTTCTTTCCTTTATTTTTTCTTTTAAATATACATATAGTTACAAGCTTCAAGGTAATCCTGCATCCCTATTCAATACCACCCCTATATACAAACCAGTTCTAATCTCCCTATATCTTTAAAAAGTGAACTCCTCTAACAATAATAACAAGACAAACTTGGGAGGATCTGAAATACTTTCCTTGCCCACAAGGAGTGTCTGCCCTTACCTTCCTACCCTAGTCTGTGTTTCTGTGTAATTATTTTTGCCTTTGTAATTTATAAATACTGGTCTTGGGGGTCATTCAGATTGGGCTTAGCTTTTTGAGCTCTTAATTTACTCTTGATGCTCTTTTTCTTTACCCTGTAGTAGTTTTGTACCATATAAATCCTACCATTGGGCTACACTCTGGCAGGGTTTTTTTGTTTTTTTTTTTGCTTCCTTTCTCCCCTTCTCTTTTTCCTTTCTTCTTCCTGCTTCCTTTCTCCCCTTCTCTTTTTTCTTTCTTCTTCCTTTTCAGTGGTGAATTCTGATTGCTCCAAAGCCTTCCAGCAACCAATCCACCTGGATAGTGGCTGATATATTTAGCTATACACCCCCTCAAACACTCCTCGCCACCATGACTCGGAGGAGGAACAACCAACAGAAGAAGAACCCTGAGACTGCAACCCTGGTCACAGAATTACTGGAAATGAACATAAACAATATGACAGAAATGGATTCAGGGCAGCAATCATCCAAGCAATGGCTACTTTGGAAAAGAACAATAGTCTCAAAATGAAAGCCCTAATACAGAAGTGAAAGCTGAGGTTATAAAGGCTATTAATGAGATGTAATCTAATTTAAGTATGCTAACAGCTAGAGTAAGTAAGGCTGAAGATCGCATCAGTGATTTAGAAGACAGATGGATTAAGAAGGAGGAGCAAGAGAAGTCTTGGAGTAAGGAGCTAAAATCCCATGAAAACAGAATAACAGAAAAAAATGATGCCATGATATGCTCCAATATCAGAATTATTGGAATCCCTGAAGGAGTTGAGAGAGAGAGAAGCCTAGAAGATATAGTTGAACAAATCACAGTTGAAAATTTCCCTAATCTGGGGAATGAAACTAATGTTCATGTCCTAGAGGCAGAGAGGACACCCCCCCCACACACAAGATCAATGAGGTCAGAAAAATCCGCAGGCACATAATTGTGAAATTCGTGAATCATAAAACCAAAGAATATGTCTTAAGGGCAGCTAGGGGGAAGTGATCCCTTACATATAGAGGGAGGACCATCAGAATAACGTCAGACCTATCCACAGAAACCTGGAAAGCCAGAAAGGGCTGGCAAGACATATTCAGGAAATTATATGACAAAAATATGCAACAAAGGATAATGTACCCAGCAAGGTTGACTTTCAGAATGGAAGGAGAAATAAAGAGCTTTCACAACCGCCAAGGTCTAAAAGATTATGCAACCACCAAGCCAGCACTACAAGAAATACTAAGAGGGGTTGTATAAAAGAGAAACAAACACAAGAGTGACACAGAACAGAAATTTACAGAGGTAATCTATAGAAACATTAACTTCACAGGCAACATGATGTCAATACAAACGTATCTATCAATAATCACTCTCAATGTGAATGGCCTAAATGCTCCAATAAAAAGGCACAGGGTTGCAGACTGGATAAAACGACAGGACCCATCCATATGCTGTTTACAAGAGACATATTTTGAATCTAAAGACACTTCCAGATTGAAAATGAGGGGATGGAGGACCATCTTTCATGCTAATGGACCTCAAAAGAAAGCCGGGGTAGTGATTCTCATATCAGACAAGTTGGATTTTAATCTAAAGACTGTAGTCAGAGACACAGAAGTACACTACATCATTCTCAAAGGGTCTATACACCAAGAAGATCTAACAATTGTAAATATTTATGCCCCCAATATGGGAGCAGCCAACTACATAAGCCAACTGTTAAGCAAAATAAAGAGTCATATTGATACGAATACATTAATTGTAGGAGATCTTAATACACCACTCTCAGCAATGGACAGATCATCTAAACAGAAAATCAGCAAAGAAACAAGAGCCTTGAAAGAGACATTGGACAGATGGATCTCATAGATATATTCAGAACATTCCACCCTAAAACACAGGAATACTCATTCTTCTCGAGTGCACATGGAACTTTCTCCAGAATAGACCACATACTAGGTCACAAATCAGGGCTCAACCTATACCAGAAGATTGAGATTATTCTCTGCATATTCTCTGACCACAATGCTGTGAAACTGGAACTCAACAACCATAAAAAGTTCAGAAGAAAATCAAACACTTGGAAGCTAAAGATGATCCTGCTCAAGAATCTGTGGATCAACCAAGAAATCAAAGAAGAACTGAAACACTTCATGGAAACCAATGAGAATGAACACACATCGATCCAAAACCTATGGGATACAGCAAAGGCAGTCCAAGGGGGAAATATATAGCCATTCAAGCCGCACTCAAAAAAATTGAAAAATACACACAAATACACCAACTCTCATTACACCTTAAAGAACTGGAAAATCAACAAAAAATTAAATCAACCCCCCACACAAGATGGGAAATAATTAGGATTAGAGCAGATATGAATGAATCAGAAACTAGAGATACAGTAGAACACATCAACAAAACTAGAAGCTGGTTCTTAGAAAGAATCAATAAGATTGATAAACCATTGGCCAAACTAATCCAAAAGAAAAGGAAGAAGACCCAAATTAATAAAATTATGAATTAAAGGGGAGAGATAAGTAATACCAAGGAAATAGTAACAATCATCAGAAATTACTATCAACAATTATATGCCAATAAGTTTAACAACCTAGAAGATATGCATACATTCCTAGAAACCTATAAACTTCCAAGACTGAAACAGGAAGACATTGATAATCTGAATAGGCCTATATCTAGTAATGAGATTGAAGCAGTGATCAAAAACCTTCCCAAAAACAAGAGTCCAGGACCAGACGGATTCCCTGGGGAATTCTACCAAACATTCAAAGAAGAAATAACACCTATTCTCCTGAAGCTCTTTCAAAAAATTGAAACAAAAAGAAAACTTCCAGACTCTTTATATGAAGCCAGCATTACTCTAATCCCCAAACCAAACAAAGACCCCATCAAAAAGGAGAACTTCAGACCAATATCTCTGATGAATATGGATGCCAAGATTCTCAATAAGATCCTTGCTAACAGGATCCAACAATACATTAAAAAGATTATCCACCATGACCAAGTGGGATTTATCCCAGGGATGCAAGGGTTGAACCCAACACTCACAAATCAATCAACATGATAGAACAAAAAATAAGAGAGAAGAACCACATGGTACTCTCAATTGATGCAGAAAGGGCTTTTGACAAAATACAACATCGGTTCCTGATTAAGACCCTTCAAAGTATAGGGATAGAGGGAACATTCCTCACCTCCTAAAATCTATGAAAAAGCCACAGCGAATATATTCTCAATGAGTAAAAACTGAAAGCCTTCCCTCTGAGATCAGGAACAAGACAAGGATGCCCACTTTCACCACTACTGTTCAACATAGTGTTAGAAGTCCGAGCAACAGCAATCAGACAACAGAAAGAAATAAAAGGTATTCAACTTGGCAAAGAAGTCAAACTGTCTCTCTTTACAGATGACATGATACTCTATGTGGAAAACCCAAAAGAGTCTACCCCCAAAGTACTAGAACTCATACAACAATTTGGTAACGTGGCAGGATACAAAATCAATCTACAGAAATCAGTTGCATTCTTATATACTAACAATGAAAATATAGAAAGGGAAATCAGGGAATCGATTCTGTTAACTATAGCACCAAAAACCATAAGATACTTAGGAATAAACCTAACCAAAGAAGTCAAGGATCTGTACTTGAGGAACTACAGAACACTCATCAAAGAAATTGAAGACACAAAAAGATGGAAGACCATTCCATGCTCATGGATCGGAAGAATAAACATTGTTAAAATGTCTATACTGCCCAGAGCCATCTATACTTTCAATGCCATTCCGATCAAAATTTCACCAACATTTTTCAAAGCATTGGAACAAATAATCTTAAAAATTATATGAAACCAAAAAAGACCCCGAATTGCTAAGGATTTGCTGAAGAAGAAAAGCAAAGCTGGGGGCATCTCTTTACCTGACTTCAGGCTTTATTACAAAGCTGTGATTACCAAGACAGCATGGTACTGGCACAAAAACAGAGAAATAGACCAATGGAACAGAGTAGAAAGTCCAGATATGGACCCACAAATCTATGGGCAAATCATCTTCGACAAAGCAGGAAAAAAATATCCGGTGGAAAAAAGACAGTCTCTTCAATAAATGGTGCTGGGAAAATTGGACAGCTACATATAGAAGAATGAAACGGGATCATTCTCTTATACCACACACAAAGGCAAACTTGAAATGGATGAAAGACCTCAACGTGAGGCAGGAATCCATCAAAATCCTGGAGGAGAACATAGGCAGCAACCTCTTTGACATCGTCCACAGCAACTTCTTTCAAGACACGTCTCCAAAGGCAAAGGAGACAAAAGCGAAAATGAACTTCTGGGACTTCATCAAAATAAAAAGCTTCTTTACAGCAAAGGAAAAAGTCAACAAAACAAAGAGGCAACCCTCAGAATGGGAGAAGATATTCGCAAATGACACTACAGACAAAGGGCTGATATCCAAGACCTATAAAGATCTACTCAAACTCAACATCCAATAAGAAGATGAACACATCAAAAAATGGGCAAGAGACATGAAGAGGCACTTCTCCATAGAAGATATACAAATGGCTAAGAGACACATGAAAAAACGTTCATCGTCACTAGCTATCAGCGAAATTCAAATCAAAACCACCCTGAGATATCACCTTAAACCAGTCAGAATGGCCAGAATTAACAAGTCAGGAAACAACAAATGTTGGAGAGGCTGTGGAGAAAGGGAAACTCTCTTACACTGTTGGTGGGAATGCAAGTTGGTGCAGCCAATTTGGAAAACAGTGTGGAGATTCCTCAAAAAATTAAAAATAGAGCTACCCCATAACCCTGCAATTGCACTACTGGGTATTTACACCAACGATACAGATGTAGTGAAAAGAAGGGCCATATGCACCCCAATATTCATCGCAGCAATGGCCACAATCGCCAAACTGTGGAAAGAGCCAAGGTGCCCTTCAACAGATGAATGGATAAAGAAGATGTGGTACAGATATACAATGGAATACTACGCCTCCATCAGAAAGGATGAATATCCAACTTTTGTAGCATCATGGACTGGATTGGAAGAGATTATGCTGAGTGAAATAACCCAAGTAGAGAAAGTCAAGTATCACATGGTTTCACTTACATGTGGTGCATAAGGGGTAACCTAGAGGACAGTAGGAGAAGGAAAGGAAATGGGAGGTAGGGTAATTCAGGGAGAGAAATGAAACACGAGAGACTTTGGACTCAGAAACAAACTGAGGGACTTGGAGGGAGGGGGTGGGGGGATGGGAGAGCCTGATGATGAGTACTGAGGACACCTATTGCATGGAGCACTAGATGTGAGGCATGGACAATGAATCTTGGAACACTGAAAAAATAAAATATATTTGAAGTCAAAATAAAAAAGACAAGAAATAACAAGTGTTGGCAAGGATGTAGAAAAAAAAAAAGGAACCCTTGCGCATTGTTGCTGGGACTATAAATTGGGCATCTACTGTGAACAATATTATGGATGTTCCTCAAGAAATTAAAAATAAAGTTATCATATGATCCAGTAATTCCACTACCGGGTACTTACCCCCAAAATAAAAACACTAATTTGAGAAGATATATGCATCCCTATGTTTTTAAATATTTTTTAAAGATTTTATTTATTTATTTGACAGAGAGATCACAAGTAGGCAGAGAGGCAGGCAGAGAGAAAGGAGGAAGCAGGCTTCCCTCGGAGCAGAAAGCCCAATGGGGGCTTGATCCCAGGACCCTGAGATCATAACCTGAGCTGAAAGCAGAGGCTTTAACCCACTGAGCCACCAGGTGCCCTGCATCCCTATGTTTATTATAGCATTATTTACCATAGCCAAATTATGAAGGCAACTCAAGTGTCCATTGATAAATGAATGGGTAAAGATGATGTGGTATGTAAATAAAATAGGATATTACCCAGGCATAATAAAAGAATAAGATTTTGCTATTTGCAACAACATGCATGAGCATTATGCCAAGTGAAAAAAATCAGAGACAAATACCATATGATCGCTCTTACATATGTAATCTAAGAAACAAAACAAATGAACAAAGAAACTAACAAAAGCAGAAAAACACCCGTAAGTACAGAGAACAAACTGATGGTTGCTGGAGGGGAGCAAGTAAACAGATGGTCAAAAAGTGTGAGGGGAGTGGGAGGCACAAGCTTCCAGTTAAGGAATAAATAAATCATTAGCATGAAAGGTACAGCACAGGGAATACAGTCAATGTTATTTTGGTAATGCTGCATGGTGACAGATGGTGGCTGTACTTGCGGTGAACGTAGCTGAACACAGTTGTCCAATCACTATGTGATGCATGTGAAACTAACGTAACATCATGTTAACTGTACTTAAGTAACGAAACAATAAAATAAAAGGATTTCTTGCTATGATCAGGTGGGATTTATTCTAGGAATGCAGGAATTGCTCAATATTTGCAAATCAATATTATGTATCACATTAAGACAGCAAGGATTAAAAATTGTATTATCTGTAAGATTTCGTTATTTATTTATTTATTAGAGAGCGAGAGAGCGCGCGTGCACACAAGCTGGGGGAGAGGCAGAAACAGACTCCCCGTTGAGTAGGGGACCCCACATGGTACTCGATCCCAGGACCCTGGGATCATGACCTGAGACCAAAGGCAGACACTCGACAGACTGAGCCACCCAAGCACCTCCATGATTATCTTAATAGATGTGGGAAAAGCACTTGACAAAATTCAAAATACATTCATGATAAAAGCTCTCAAGGTTGGTTTAAGGAGTATCTACCTTGAAATAAATGGCCATTTGGACAAACCCACAGTTCATATCATACTTATTATTTTTTTCATATCATACTTAATGGTGAAAAGCTGAGTGTTTCCTCTCTAGGATCAGGAATAAGACAAAGATGCCCACTCTCACTATCTTTATTTCACATAGCATTAGAAGTTCTAGTCAGAGTCATCAGACAACAAGAAATAAGTCTTCCAAATTGATATCAAAGAAGTAAAACTATCACTATTTGCAAAGGACATGATACTGTACATAGAAAACCCTAAAGACTCCACCAAGAAATAAATGAAGTTAGTAAAGTTGCAGGATATAAGATTTACAGAAATTGTAAAAATTAGTAAATTTAGTAAATATAAATGAAGTTAGTAAAGTTGCAGGATATAAGATTTACAGAAATTGACTTCACTTGTATACACTAATAACAAAGTGTCAGAAAGAAAAATTAATACCTCCATTGACAATTTTACCAAAAAGAATAAAATACTTAGGGATGAACTTAAGGAAATCAAAATGTACTCTGAAAAGTTCTATAGGGTATTGACCAAAAAAACTGAAAATTTCACAAATGAAAAGATAGTCCATGCTCATGGATTAGAAGAATATTGTTAAAATGTCCATATTACACCAAACAATCTACAGATTCAAAGCAATCCCTATCAAACTAGTGGGTTTGTTTTTTTTTTTTTTACAGAACTAGAATAATACAAAATTTTGTATGCAGCACAAAAGACACTGAGTAGCCACAGCAATCTTGAGAAATAAGACCGAAGCTGTAGGTATCACAAACCTAGATTTCAACATGTACTCCAAAGCTATGGGAATCAAAACAGTATGCTACTGACATAGGTCAGTGGACCAGGATAGAGAGCCCAGAAATAGACCACACTTACATGATTAGTTTATGACAAAGGAAGTAAAAATATATAATGGGAGAAAGGTCATGTTTTCAGTAACTGATACTGGGAAAACTGAATAGATACAGGAAAAAATAAAAGTGGACCACTTTCTCACAGCAGCCACAAAAATAAACTCGAAGTTCGATTAGAGACCTAAGTGTGAGACCCGAAACCATCAAACGCCTAGAAGAAAACAGGCAGTAATCTCTTTGACATCAGCCTTAATGCTTTTTTTTTTAGATGTGTCCTCAGGCAAGGGGAAAAAAGGGCAAAAATAAAGTATTGGAACTACACTAAAGTAAAAAGCTTTTGCACACCGAAGGAAACTATCGACAAGATTAAAGGCAACCTACTGAATGGGAGAAGATATTTGGAAAGGTTATATTTGAGAAGGGGTTAGTATCTTTAATATATAGTATCCGTAAATAACACAGCTCAACACCAAAATAACAATCCCACTAAAAAGTGAACAGAGAACCTGAACATTTTTCCAAAGACGACATAAAGATGGCTATCAGACACATGAAAAGATACTGAATATCACTAATCAGGGAAATGCAAATCAAAACTGCAGTGAGAAGTCACCTCGCACCTGTCAGAATGACTAGAATCAAAAGGACAAGAAATGACAAGTGTTGGTGAGGATGTGGATGAAAGGGAACAGTCGTGCTCCTTTTGTGGGAATGCGAATTGGTGTAGTCACTGGGGAAACAAGCATGGAGGTTCCTCAAGTAATTGCTGGGTGTTCTATGTAAGTGATGAATCACTGAATTCTACTCCTAAAACCAATATCACACTATTTGCTAACTAACTCAAGTTTAAATACAAACTTAGAAACATAGAACTACCATGTAATTCAATAATTTCACTACTCCCCTTGTGGGAGCCTGAGGGGCTCAGTGGGTTAAAGCCTCTGCCTTCAGCTCAGGTCATGATCTCAGGGTCCTGGGATGGAGGCCCACATCAGGCTCTCTGCTCGGCATGGAGCTTGCTTCCTCCTCTCTCTCTGCCTGTCTCTCTGCCTGCTTGTGATCTCTCTCTGTTAAATATTTTTTTTAAAAAAGATATATACACCCTTGTGTTTATTACACAATTACTTACAATAGCCAAGATATGGAAGCAACCTAAGCGTCCATCAATAGATGAATGGGGAAAAATATGTGGTATATATAAATACAATGAGATATTACTCAGTCATAAAAAAATTAGATCTTTCCATTTGCAACAATTTGGGTAGACCTGGAGGATATTATGTCAAGTGAGATAAGTCAGACAGAGAAAGACAAATAACCATCATTTCTCTTTTGTGTGGAATCTAAACAAAATGAAACAAAACAGAAAGCCATAAACAGACTCAGGAGTAGAGAGAACACAGGGCTCGTTGACAGAAGGTATGGGGCTAGGAAGATAGATGAAATAGGTGAAGGGGATTAAGATGTAAAAATCTGCAGGTACAAAGTAAGTCACAAAGACAGAAAATACATCATAGGGAATACATCAATAACACTGTGATAATGTATGGTGACAGATGGTGACCATAATTATTGCAGTGAGCACTTAGGAATGCACAGTTGTGGAATCACTATTTTGTACACATGAAACTAATATAACATTGTATATCGAATATTTAATAATAAATTTTTTTAAATGGCCTGTTACTAGGGGGAAAGCTTGATATGAATCAATGAATAAGCTTAGGCTAATTTCCTGATAGAATATTCAGAATAAAGAGATCCTCCCTTTCTCAGCACTATACAGACCACACCGATGATATTATGTTCAGTGTGGGCACAATGAAATGTTTAACTTGAGAACCTGATTCTGGTGCACCCAAAATAAACAATGTGGGGGGCACCTGGGTGGCTGAGTTGGTTGAGCGACTGCCTTTGGCTCAGGTCATGATCCCAGAGACCCAGGATCTGAGCCCCACATCAGGCTTCCTGCTCGGCAGGAGGCCTGCTTCTCCCTCTCTCTGTCCCTCTGCTTGTGTTCCCTCTCTGGCTGTGTTTCTCTCTGTCAAATAAATAAATAAAATTAAAAAAAAAAAAACAATGTGGGACATCATTTCATAAACATGTTCAATACTTCTTCATGGATAAGTATAGTTTGAGGAGAAGATCTATACTTCAGTAAGGTCAATATTACTGGCACACTATTTAGCTGGGGTACCTAGTTGTGCTATTTCATACCCATACATTTCCCCCTGAGTTGGCTAGCTGCTGAGTAGCTTTGGGGACAACGTAAAGCCTGAGGAAGACATTGCAAGTGCAGGAGAAAAATTATCCCCACTCCAGGATAAACTATCCATTTGTGAGATTATTCAAAAGTGAGAGCCTTTAATTCACCCCCTTAACAGGATTTGGTTAGGTAAATATATATGGAGGAGAGGAGGGTATAAAATCAAGAAGGATGGAGGGAAAAGAGGAAAAGAAGGGAGTAATGAATCTATTTATTAATTAATTAACAGAGTAATCTGTGGTAATAATGTTTTACTGTAGATATTTTTATTGTCAGAAAGTGAAACAATAAAGAAATGTCAGACTGGAATGAAGACTCCCTTCCCTGGTGGTTATACTGTGAAAAGAAGGTGGATTACAGCATTTTGTAAATAGATGAAATTAAATGAAATGCAAAATATAAATGACTGCTTGAAGAGAAAACTTACTTACCTTATGGGAGATTCAACACTTCAACAGTGGATTTACTATGTACAGAAAGTGGTAAAAACTATGTATTTTTATTTTGAAATTACAGTTGGCTTCTGAGGTTGTTTTTATAATGATTAAAGTAAAACAAACATCAGAAAAGAAGTATAAAGATTTGCCAAGCATTTGGATTTGGGCTTTTAATAAATTAAAATTTTTTCATTCATGAATATTAACATTTTTCTTCCTCTTATAGCCAAAAAAAAGTTTAAAAATTTTGTTTAAGATTTTATTTTTTAAAGCTTTTATTTGAGAGAGAGAGGGAGAGAGATAAGGAGAGATAGAGCTTGAGCAGGGGGGAGGAAGCAGAGGCAGAGGGAGAAGCAGATTCCTTGTTGAGCAGAGAGCCTGACATGGGGCTCAATCCCAGGACCTGGTGATCATGACCTGAGCCAAAGGCACACACTTAACTAACTGAGCCACCAGGCACCCCCCAAAATTATGTTAAGATTTTAATGTATCTGATATAATTTTCCTCTTCCCATAGGCAGTAATGCTATTATAGTCAGAAATTCTCTTGGTTAGAATTTTACAAATGTGTGCATTTTAAAATTATGATTGTTTTCCTTTCATTAAAAAGATATTGATTTGTTTTCCATCCATCTTAAAATATTTTGATCATCAAGGAACTGTGGTCTTCAGCATATGGTAAATATTGAAATCCCTAGGCTTCAAAAATTAGTAGAATACCCTTAGCCACAACCTTATAAAAGGGAAGGTAAATGGCATAAATATGGTCACACTAATGGAAGACACATGGCAAATCTTGGAATAGAACTGCGGCACTTTGGGGAGCCTGGGTGGCTCAGTTGGTTAAATATCTCACTCTTGGTTTCAGCTCACTTCATGATCTCGGGGTCATGAATTGGAGCCCTGTGGTGCTCAGTGTGGAGTCTGCTTGAAGATTTCTCTCTCCCTCTGCCTCTCTCCCTTCTTGCACTCTCAGGGGTGCGTTCTCTCTCTCTCTCTCTCTCTCTCTCTCTCTCTCTCTCTCTCTCTCTCTCCCTCCCTCCTCCCTCCCTCCCTCTCTCTCTCTCTCTCTCTCTCTCAAATAAATCAACCTTAAAAAAGAAGAAGAATTGGGGAACTTACCTTTTGACCCTAAATACTGATTATCATGATTAAGTTAAATTAGAAAATAACAGAAACATGATGAACGCTTTCTACAATGTTTTGTGTTGAAACTAAAATGAAGTTATAAGATAATGTGATAGTAACATTTCTAAGTATCAGTTTGATGACTTTACATTGTTACTAAGAAGCACCAAGGAAAAGCTTACTAACTTGCATTTTCCTGTAGCTTAGCTTTACTAAACTCTTTTTGGCACTGGAAATGTTCACCTGTAGTTTTAAAGAAGCTAGATGTGAAACAGATTTTGTGTATTAAATGAGTCTATGAGGTTAAAGCAAACTTAACTCATATGACAAAGTATAATTAACACTGATATTTATGTTAAATTTGCAATAGAGCTGAAAAGAGGACATTGTGATGGAATTTTGTCTTTAACATTTTATGATCTTAAACTTGCTTGCCTTTTTGTGGGTTTAAGAGCCTGTTGACTTGTAAAGAATTTGCCAACTCTTATGAGCTTGCTGACTTGTTCTCTTGTGAAATTTCTTGCACATCTGAATATTGTGCAAGAAACAAAACTAACCATGACGAAGAAAAAAAACCACATGTATGTTTCTGGATGCTGAAAAACGTATTTTGATTCAGTAGAGAAACATGATCATCCATTTATTACCAAAAATATGTTTTCAGTGACAGATGAAAACTATCTATCCCAAGGGAAATTGATCTGGTAGACACAGCCATTGTCATCACCCTCAGCCAGCATTTCAGACACTTGTTATGATTTTCATCATAAGGCCATCAATGTTCAAAGGGCCACTGAATGTCTACTCTTGAAAAGCCCAAAGACCAAAGTGATCCCTAAAACTGAAAATAGCAGGGGGATAAATCTAAATGTGGAGATGTTTAGTGATTTCCATGGCTATATTCAAAATCTTATCATTAGGGATATTTTTGTGGCTCTCAACGTGGGTATTATTGATGCCTAGGACAAGTTTATTTCATATGGCATGAGTAATACCCATCCACCTGATTATGGGATTGGAAATTGGATTACCATGTTCTTAAACTCTATTAGCTAGAGGAAAAAATACAGAAAAGCCGGTATTAGCCATTCTCTAAAGATGACCTAACTTACATTATAAGGATAGTTAATGCAATCCAAGTATGAAAAATGAATTTTAAAAAAGTATAGAATACACATAACATAAAAGTTATCATTTAAACCATTTCTTAAAAAAGATTTTATTTATTTGACACAGGGAGAGATCACAAATAGGCAGAGAAGCAGGCAGGGAGAGCAAAGGAAACAGGCCCCCTGCTGAGCAGAGAGCCCGATGCAGGCCTTGATCCCAGGACCCGAGCTGAAGGCAGAGGCTTTAACCCACTGAGCCACCCAGGCACCCTAAACCATTTTTAAGTGTACAATTCAGTGGCTGTGTGATTCACACAATATTGTGTAACCATCATCATGATCTACGCCCAGAACCTTCCATCATCCCAAACAGAAACTCTGTATCCACAAACTAACTCCTCATTCTCCCTTACCCCAGCACTTGGCAACACCATTCTACCGTGTCTATGAATTCAACTCTTCTAGGTAGCTCATAGAAGTGGAGTTATACAGTATTTGTCTTTTGTATCCACTGATTTCAATGTGCTCAACGTTTATCTATGTTGTTGCCTCTGTCAGAACTTCCTTTTTCTTTAAGACTGTGTAACATTTCATTCTATGTACACACATTTTTTTTTTATTCATCATCTTTTGATGGGTGGACATCATCTGTTGATGGATATTTCCACTTTTTGACAATTGTGAATAATACTGCAAAGAAGAAGAAACCAAACTTGAAGGAATGTCTCCAGTGTTGAGTGTAGTGACAGAATAGTTTAATTGAATTTAATTGAAAGAAATGCGTGGCCCAGAAATGAATAGTCTAAATAACTTAAGTCTAGAGAAAATATGATCCGTAGGAGAAAACTTGGTGGACTCATAAAAGAAGTGTTCTTGCTTAAGAAAACGATTTGGAATTTAGCAACCAGTTGTCCTTTGGAGTTCAGTAAGAATCAGAGATCACAGTCAAAAATGCACAAATGCATTGAGAGAAACTCAGTGTTATGTCAACATACACGTCCTGAAACACTGATTCTTGCAGACCCTAAAAGTAAGAGGTGAGGTCCCTTCCAGAGGACCTGAAATGACTTCGTAGTCTGTCTCTAAATATTCCTTTCAGCATGAAAGTATGCACTCTTCCCATGAACATGTTCAAGGTCTCAAGAGTGGAACTGTTGTTACTCCAGGATGATTTCCTTGTTTGAAATGTGCTTCTCAGTGAGAAGAAGTGAATGGTGCCATGGTCAAGGCACACAGGTTAGGATCAGGCTCCTCTCAACAAGGGAACACACATTAGAAATCTCTTTCTTGTATCAAGTTACCTACTAGTTCTAATTCTTTTTAGAGGAAATTTTTTTAGAAGATTTTTTTTATTTAAGTAATATCCAACATGCGGCCTGGACTCACAACCCCAAGATCAAGAGTCCTATGCCCTACTGAATGAGTCAGCTGGGCGCCTCTAAATGAGACTTTGAAAATAAATCTATTCTTCTAGCTATTCTACTCCCACCTGCTCACATGATTTAGCATTTCCCCCTCCAAGGCCACTTCAAATTTCTTCATCCTAGTTCTAATAGGACAAACTGTTTAGTTTTCTTATCATGGCTCTTCTCTGAAAATACTGAAGTTCGTCTATGTCACTCTTCAACATGCCTTCCACCCCCTCTCACATGCCCTAATGTAAATGTGATTGGTTAGTACAAAATAATGACTATCACTTCTCTTATTCTAGAGCTGCTCCATACAACAGAATAGCCTGTGACTGTTTAATTAAAAGTTAGCTCCTTGGTTGCAATAATCACATTTCAAGTGCACCTAGTAGCACTATACTGACAGCACAATATTTACTTGCATTTGCCTCTGAGGAGTACTTTTTAAAAAAATGTTTTGTTGTAGTATTTGGTTATGTTTTAAAAAATAAGTCAGGGATATTTTATTATATTTTATGATGAGTACAATGGAAATCATCAAATCTTAACGGTCAAACTCTTGACTTTTAAGACATTTACTTCTGGCTCAGTCTTTAAAAAAAAAAAATCTTGGGATCTACTTATATTATAATGTTTTGACCTTGAAGTGGTAGCTTCAGGTTATTGCAGATATTGACTATATTGTTAATATGTAAGACTTGAGTAAACCATCTGAAATGGTAAAAAGGTTCTTTACTGGAGGCCTCTTTCAAGATCCCATGTATGCACAATGGAATGAAACTAGAGATCATTAGCATAAGGAAAACAAAAATTCTCAAATATATGGAAATGAAACCATGCACTCCTAATTGATAGGTCAAAGAAGAAATAAAATTTAGAAAGTATTTGGAGACAAGTGAAAATAAACACAAAATATTGAAACTTCTGGGATGCAGCAAGAGGGCTACAAAAGGGAAGTTCATCCACAATTATATGCCAACAAATTGTACAACTCAAAATAAATGTAAGAATTCCCAGAAATATGTAATCTACAAGACTGACTCATGAAGAAAGAATAAATCAGAAAAAATATAACTACATTTAATACGAGAAAGAGATTGAAGCAGTAATCAAAAGCCTCCCAACAAAGAAAATCCGAGGACCAGAGAGTTTCACTGGAGAATTCTACCAAACATTTAAAGAATAATTAACATCAATCTTTCCCAAACTCTTACAAAAAATAGAAGAGGAGGGAACACTGACTAACTCATTCTGTGAGGCCTTTCCTTCAATACAAAAACCAGACAAAGACACAAAAAGAAAACTATAGACCAATATCCCTAATGAATATTGATGCAAATATCTTAAATAAGATACTAACAAAGTAAATTCATCAGCACATTGAAAGGATTGTACATCGTGACCAAGGGGAATTTAAATCTGGAAACAAGGACAGTTTGCCATATTAAAATCAGTGTAATGCACCAGATGACAAAATGTCAAAAGCCACATCATCTTAATCAATATAGAAAAGTAATTGAAAAAATTCCTGTCCTTTCTTGAGAAAAACATTTGACAAACTAGCAATTAGAAGGAAACTACCTCAAAACAATAAAAATTGAATATGAAAAGCCCACATCTAACAGAAATTCGGTAGGAAAAATAGAACTTTTCCTCTATGATCAGGAACAAAACGAGGGCTTGTAGCACAACTCACACTACTAGTCAACATAGAAGTTGCAATTCTAGACAGCAATTAAATGAGAAAAAGAAATAAGGTATATACAAATTGGAAGAGAAGTAAAATCTGTTTCCAGATAACATGATCTTATATTTAGAAAATCCTAAGGATTCCACAACAGAATTGTTATAACTAATAAATTTAGCTTAGTTGCAGGACACAAAATCAACATTTGGAAATTAGTTACATTTCTATACCTAACAATGACCAGTTTGAAAAGGAAATTAAGGAAAAAGTCCTATTTGCTGTAGCATCAGAAAGAATAAAATACTTTGGAATAAACTTAACCAAGGAGGTAAAGGACTTGTGTACTGGAAAATACAAAGCATTGCTAAAAGAAAGTGAACAACATATAAATGGATGGAAATACATCCACAGTTGTAGACTAGAAGACTTAATGTTGTTAAAATGTTCATACTACCCCAGGCAATCTACAAATGCAATCCTTATCAAAGTTCCAGTGGCATTTTTTTGAATAGAAAAAAATCTTAAAATATGGAATCTCAAGGGACTCTGAATAACCAAAAGAAACTTGAAATGGAAGAAGTTAGAGGACTCAGACTGCCCGATTTCAAAATGATATTGTGAAGCAACAGTAAATCAGATGATATGATATGGGCACAAAAAATAGATACATAGACTAATGGAACAGGGTACAAGACCCAAGAAAAACCCCTTGCGTATATGGTAGAGTGACTGACAGCAAGGATGCCAAGCCTACAAATAGGGAAAGGATGGTCTTCTCAACAAATGGTGCCAAAAAAACTGGATATTCACATGCAAAGGAAGTAGGTTGGATCCTATGCCAATTATAGTTAACACAAAATGGACTAAGACCTAAGTAAAATATCTAAGATTATTCGAACCTTAGAAGAAAACACAGGGGCAAAAAGCTTAGAACATTAAGTTTGGCAATGATTTCTTTGATATGACACCAAAAGCACAGGCAACAAGAGAAAAAAATAGATAAATGGGACTACACTAAATTTATTTTATTTCATTTACATTTTTGTTAGGCTACACCAAATTTAAAAACTTCTGCATGTCAAAGGAATCAACAGAATGAAAAGACAACCCACAGAATGGGAGAAAGTAATTGCAAGTCACATAGCTGATAAAGGGCTGATGTCTAGAATACATAAGGAAATATTATAGCTCGAGAAGAACAAAATAAATGCCTAATTGAAGATTGGGCAAAGGGCTTGAATAGCTATTTCTCCCAAGAAGACACACAAATGGCCAACATACACATGAAAAGGTGCTCAACATCACTCATCTTCAGGCAAATGAAAATCAACACCACAATGAGCTATCACCTTACATCTGTCAAAAGGACTAGAATCAAAATAGCAAGTGTTGGGGAGGATATGGAGAAAAAAGAAACCTCAATGCACTGTTGGGGTATGTAAATTAATGCAGAGACTGTAGAAAGCGGTATGGAGTTTAAATATTTTTTCAATAAAAAAATGTGGAAATACCATAGGATCCAGTAATTCCACTCTGGGTATTCACCCAAAGAAAATAAAAACACTATTTCAAAAAAGATATATGCACCCCCATGCATACCGCAGTTTCATAATAAGCAAGATATAGAAGCAATGTATCCATCGATAGATAAATGGGTAAAGATGTCTCACACACACACACACACACACACACACACACACACACAGAAATATTACTCAGCCATAAAAAAGAATGAGATCTTGCCATTTGCAACAACCTGGATAGGCCTACAGGGTATTATGTTAAATGAAATAATTCAGACAGAAAAAGACCAATACCCTATGATTTCATTTATATGTGGAGTCTAAAAAACAACACAACAAAAAGGAATAAAAAGCAGAAATACATCCGTAAGTACAGAGAACAAACTTTTGGTTGTCTTAGGGGAGGTAGGTGGGAATGGGCAAAATGAGTGAAAAGTAGTGGGAGATACAGGCTTAGCATAGCATACAGACTTTGTCAGACTACTATGACATGCACCTGAAACTAATAATCTTATATGTCAATTATACGTCAAAAAAGAAAAATTAAAACACACACACACACACACACACACTAGATACCACCTCACATGACTGGGTGACCACTGTCCTCAGAACAGGAAATAACAAGTATGGTTGAGGATGTGGAGAAATTGGAACTTTTATGTACCACTGATATCAATGTAAAGTGGTCTAACTATTATGGAAAACCACATGGGGACTCCTCAAAGAGTTTAAAATAGAATTACCATATAACGCAACAATTCTATCTCTGCTTATCCAAAAGAACTGAAATCAGGTTTTCAAAGAGATAATATGCCCTCCTGTGTTCACTGCAGCATTTCTCAGGATAGTCAAGAGATGGCAACAACCCAAATGTTCATCAATATATGGACAGACAAAAAGAATGTGGTATATACACACAATGGAATGCAATATAGTCTTTAAAAAGGAGATTCTGTCACATGCTACAACATGGATAAATGTGGAAGACATTCTACTAGGCAAAACAAGCCAGTCAATAAAGGACAAATACTGCCTGATTCCACTCAGATGAAGTTTCTAAAGTAGTCACAATCATAAAAACAAAGTAGAAAGACAAATGTCAAATGCTGGGGGGGATTCATGTTTAGTGGGTATAGTTTTAGTGTTGCAAGATCAAAGTTCTAGAGATATATTGCATACCAATGTGAATATACTTATTGCTACTGAATGTAACATTTAAAATGGTTAAGATGGCGAGTTTCATGTTATGTGTGTTTTACCACGCACACAAATTCCTGACGTAGGTTCTTTTCCTTTCATAGCAAATAAACTTTAATGTGGAAACCAAGAGCATTTCATTTCAGTCTCAGTTGTTCAGTAACAGATAATGACTTGAATTCCTTATTTTCCTCTCATAATGAATCAACATTAAGAAGCACATTGTTTAAAAACTGTTTTGTTAATAAAGCAAGTCAATTGGCTTTAGGTCTAAGTCATGCCGCAGACATAGTCCCTGCTCCAGTAGGAGAAATCCCAATGCTCCTTTCCATTCTACACCATAGTTCACAAAATAATGTACATGGAAATTATTCCTCTAAAGTATGATTTTTCACTCTGAAAATCTGAATATTTAAAGTTTTCACAGTGAAAATCTGAAGCAAAAAATCAAGTGCTTCAATCTTAGACATGTGCATGGATGCCACCTTACTCATACTCTTACATGATCAATTGCTTCATCCTATTGCAAAGCAAAATGTGCGCTAGCACACACCTTTCAATTCACACTGTATGTTACTGACATAATGTTTGTACAGTAGTATCATATGATGAAAGAATTTTGCCAACAGTTCCTTTTGATTTGGCACTAACTGTGTCATTAACTCATGATTGGCTTTATAAACTTATCAGTGGTTTAACTTAAACGTTTTCTCATTTTGAGAAGTGCAATGCTGAGTGATAGGTTGGTAATTCTAGCCTTTCCCTTGACTTTATTGGCAGAATTCATCAAATTTGTACTGGAAGGCAATATTTTGTTCTTGCTCTGGAGAAAAAAAAAAAGATTGCTTAAGCAGAGGGGGGAACTATGCTTTGCATGACAAGTATAAAAATCTTTGATGTCTTTGATATCTTTGACTTGTGTTAAACAGAATTTTTTTTTTTTACACAGGTTATAGAAATCCACCTCAAACTACCTAATGAGGGATGGGAAGGAATGTATTGAGTCCTATAACCAGAAAATGCAGAGAAGGCAGAAGAGTTAAGGGGCGTTGCCCCTAGATGCTGAAAGTACAATGTTAGTTCTCGGTCTCCCCTTGCCGCTTTTTGGCCCTGTGTTTCTGTGTTGGTTTAATTTTCAGGAGGGAGCTTTACATGTGACAGCTGAAAAAGGGTACATGTCCTTATGACTTGTAATCCCAGAGGACAGGAACCCTCTCCTGGGTCTGTATAGAGATAAAACCCAGAAGAGTCTGGTTTTCCCAGTTTGGGTTACATGCCCATGTTGGGACCAGCACCAGTGGCCAGAGGGATAAATGATCTTGATTATCAAGACTAGACCATAGTCCACTCTTGTGGCCAGAGTCCATGCCAGAAGTGAAGGAAACACAGACATCAAATATTTTTCTTCTACTGCATATTTGACAAAAATCTCATTAAAAATAGTAGCCACAGGACAAATAGATTACTGATGCCATAAAATTTAATTATGAGAGATTCATGGCTTTGTTGCATTTTAATACTTTCTTTTTATTTAGGAGCATAAAATCACCATATTCACAGATGTTCGAAAAGAAGCTCTTCATTTTGTTTAAAAATTACTTTGAGTTGAAGTATTTATGTTACTAATTTTATCATTAACTTTCCCTTTAATCTACTATTAAGCCTTTTTCTGTAGTGAGCATATAAAATTAAATAGAGGCCAATGGAATGTTAATCTAACACATAAAAACAAAATATTGTAATAATGTAAAATAAATAAATAAATAATGCTCACGAAGATCAAACTGTTAACTGAGTATCAATCAAGAAGGACTTCCAGGGAAGATGGTGGAATATTAGGATCCTGGGCTTACCTTGTCCCCACCGATAAAACTAGGTAAGAGCTACATCAGTGTAAATAAACCAGCAAATGATCTGAAGACTGGCAGAGGACTGTCTAAACAGCTAAATGGCTACATCAAAGAGAAGTGGCTACTTCAAAGAGGGTAGTGAAGTATGGAGACACCATCAGGAGACAAATGGACCTACAGGACTATCCGTGGGAGGAGGGAATGCCCCCAGTACAGAGGGGAGAGAGGAACATGCCCAGTAGCCCAGGGTGAGGAAGTCACATTGGAAAGACAAATTCCCATAACATTTGGCTTTGAAAACCAGAGGGGCAATCAGTGTGGCTTAACATCTAGAATATTAAAAAATCAGCAGGCTCGGCTGTGGGAGAGTGGGAGGCCTATAGGAAAGTGAGTCCCTGCCCTTAAAAAGACAGCCCGACAAACAGCCCAGCTGAGAGACACCACAGATGTAGCAGTTTGAAAAACGCTGAGTATACTGGAAGATTTAATGATCTCAGAGCATGTTTTAGAGGGGGAAGGATCTTTGGGAGACTTCAAAACCAAAGAATCCAGTAAGTGCCATATCTCTCCCTCACCCCCCAGCCTAGATACAGGCACCCCTGGGAACAAGTATAGTACCAACCTTCTCTATCTAGCAGGCTCTTAAGCCTGCCCCATGCCTGGGAGAGTCAAGGCTTACCCAGCCTTGGCAGGTTTCCTAGGCAGCTACAAATCCCCTCCTGGTGGGGTGTGGACCTGCACAGACCTTCCTGGCACCATGTCACCCAGCCCCATGTCCTCCTGCAGACACAGCCTCCAACATGTCTTTGGCAGGAGTCCATCCAAAACAAAACCACAAGCCCGGTCGTTGGGGCCAGTACCATTCTAAAGTGACTCCTGCCCCAGGGAGAGGGGAAGATAGCCACACACACCCATCTGACTGGAGCCCACGCAGTGGCCTGGAGGCAGTCGTCTTGTCTGGCCACACGCCTTGCCTGCCCACCAATGGAAGTTTCTCAGGGAATGACACAAGGAGGGTTCTCTGTAGTTCAGTGCCTCTGGAACTCTGGCAATGGGCAAAAGTCCAAGGTGGCCTCAGACTGACCCACTAACAGCACAGGGACAAAGCTCTGCACACAGCAAGCAAAGAGAAGCATTACAGATGACTGTGATGATGGCAAATACAGCTCAGCCACAACAGCAGGGGGCGCACAGGACATCCTTGCATGTCAGGCTCTGGGGAACAGGAGGCACGGCACTGCAGGATAACCTATTCGTACGGTCACTATTTTCAAGAGCAGGAGACATAGCTAACTTCCCTAAGAAAACAGACACAGAATTAGACAAAAGGAGGAGACAGAGAAATACATCTGCATGGAAGAACAGGACAAAAATCAGACAAAATAGCTAAGCAAAATGGAAATAAACAGTAAGTCTGATACAGAATTTAAAGTAACGGTCATAAGGATATTCAATGGACTTAAGAATGGAAGACCTCACTGAGACCCCCAACAGAGAGAACACTTGAAGAACCAGAGAACTCAAAACCTGAAATGAAAAGTACACTTCAGGCAATCAATAGGAGACTAGAGGAAGCTGAAAAACAAATCAGTAACCTAGAGGACAGAGTAATGGAAAGTAATCAAGCCAAAAAGGAGAGAGAAAAACGATTAATAAAAAATGAAAAGGGCTTAAGGGAACTCAGTAACACCAAAAGCAACATAATAACATCATTTATGTCATAGGAAGCCCAGAAGCAGAAGAGAAAAGGGACAGAAAATATTTTTGAGAACTAATAGCTGAAAACATCCAGAATCTGAAGAAAACAGAACTCCAGTTGCAAGAGGCATAAAGGGCCCCCAACAAAATCAACCCAAGGAAGTCCACACCAAGACACATAGTAACTATAAGAAAAAAAAAGTGATAGTAAAGAGAGAATTTCAATATCAGCAAGAGAAAAGTTACATAAAAGGCTAAATTGCATAAGGCTACCAACTGATTTTAGCAGACACCTAACAGGCCAGAAAGAACTGGCAAGATAGAGTTCAAATGCTGAAAGGACCAAAACTGCAACCAAGAATACTCTATCCAACAAGGCTGTCATTCAGAATAGGAGGAGATAGAGAGGTTCTCAGACCAACAGTAGGTAAAGGAATTCACCACTACAAGACTTACAGGAAATGTTAAACAGACTCAGAGTGGAAAATAAAAATCATCAGCAGGAGTAAGAAAACTAGTAAGCACAAAAATCAGTAAAATTAAGTATAGCTATAAAAATTAATCAAGGGATTCACAAAATAAAAGATTGTAAATATGACATCATATACTTAAGTGTGTGTGGGGGGTGCAAAAGTAGGAAAAATTTAGTGCTCTTAGAATAGGTTCAAGCAAGTGATTGCCAGCTTGATATAGACGGTTACCTACATACGAAGTAATAGGTAAGCCTAATGGTAACCACAAATCAAAAACCAGTAATAGGCATGCAAAAAATAGAGAGATATCCAAGTATTTCACTAAAGACAGATAGCAAACTATGAGACAATAGAGTCAGAGAAGAAAGGGACAGAGAAGAACTACAAAAATCACCATAAGTAAAAAAATGGCAATAAGTACATACTTTTCAATAATGGACTAAATACTTCAATCAAAAGACGCAGAGTGACAGAATGGATAAAAAGACCCATCTATATGCTGCCTACAAGAGATTCATTTCAGACTTAAAGACAGATGCAGCTTGAAAGTGAAGGGATAGAAAAGAATTTATCATGAAAATGGAAGTGAAGAGAAAATCAGGGTAGCAATACTAATATTGTATAAAATAGACTTTAAGGGACAAGGCAGGACACTACATAAAGGGAACAATCCAATAAGAAGACTAAGCAATCCTAAGTATTTATGTATCCAATATGGGAGTAGCCATACATAAAGCAGTGAATAACAAACGTAAAGTAACTGATAGTAATACAGTAATAGCAGGGGACTTTAACAACCCCCACTTACATCAATGGATAGAGCATCTAAACAGAAAATGAGGAACATGTGGCTTTAAGTGACATATTGGACTAGATGGATCTAACAAATACATTCTGAACATTCCATTCTAACACAGGAGAATCCATATTCTTTTCAAGTGCACATGAAACGTTCTCCAGAAAAGATCACATATTGGGCCACGAAACAAGTCTCAACAAAATCAGAAAGACTAAAGTCATACCATGTATCTTCTCTGACCACAATGCTTTTGAACTACAAATCTACTAAAAGAAAAAATCTGGAAAGAGCACAAACACAAGGGGTTATATAACATGCTACTCAACAATGAGCAGGTCAGCCAAGAAATCATAAAGGAAATTTAAAAAAACAGCACATGGAGACTACTAAAAATGAAAACACAATGGTCCAAAATCTTTAGGATGCATCAAAAACTGCTTTAAGAGGAAAGATTATAGCAATACAGGCTTACATCAAGAAACAAAACAAAACAACAACAACAAAAACCCTCTAAAACAACCTAACCTTACACCTAAAAGAGCTAGAAAAAGATCAAACTAAGCCAAGTGCCAGTAGAAAGAAGGGGATAATAAAGATTAGAGCAGAAATAAAAGAAATAGAAACTAAAAAAAAAATAAGATATGTTCAATGAAAGCAGGATCTGGTTCTTTGAAAAAAAATTGTTAAGCTTTTAGCCAGGCTCAAAGGAAGAAAGTAAAAGAAAGAAATGAAAGGGAAGAAAAGAGAGAAGTGGAAGAAAAGGAATAGAAGGGAAGAAAGGAACAAAAGGAGAGGAAGGAAAAAGGGATAAAAGAATGGAAGGAAAGAAAGGACAGAAAGGAAAGAGAAGGAAAGGACTCAAACAAAATCAGAAGAAAAATAACAAACATTACAGAAATACAAAGGAATACAAGATTATGAAAAACTATATGTTAACCATTTGAACCCAGACAGATAAATTCCCAGAAACATAGAACCTTCCAAAATTAATTGAATCGTGAACGAATAGAAAATTTTAACAGACTGATTACAAGCAATGAAACTGATCAAGTAATTTAAAAAATACCCAAGAAACAAGAGTACAAGACCAGATGGTTTCTCAGGTGAATTCTACCAAACATACGAAGGAGAGTTAAAACCTCTTCCTCTCAAATTATTTCAAAAGAGAGAAGAGAAGGAAAGCTTCCAAATTCATTTTATGAGGCCAGCATTACTCTCATACCAAAACCAGATAAAGACTTAAAAAAATTAAAGAGAAAGAGAACTGCAAGCCAATATCTGATGAATATAGGTGCAAAAATCTTCGACAAAATATTAGCAAACTAAATCCAACAAGACATTAAAATCATTCACCATGATCAAGTGAGATTTATGCCTGGGATGCACATGAAAAAGAGAAAGGATAAAAAGCATGTGATTACTTCAATAGATCCAGAAGAAGCATTTGACAAAGTACAACATCCATTCATGATAAAACTCTCTGCCAAGTACGTTTAGAGGGAATGTACCTCAACATAATAAAGGCCATATATGAAATACCCATGGCTAACATCATCCTCAGTGATGAAAACGGAGGGCTTTTTCTCTAATATCAGGAAAAAGACAAGGATGTCTACTCACCCCTTCTACTCAACACATTACTGAAAGTCCTAGCCACAGCAATTAGACAACAAAAATAAAGGGTAAGGAAGAATAGAACTTTCACTATATGCAGATGACATGATACTATATATAGAAAACCCAAAAGACTCCACCAAAAAACAAGTAGAATTGATAAATTCAGTAAAGTCACAGGATACAGAAGTCCATCTATGGAAATCTGTTGCATTTTCTATACACTAATAATGAAGTAGCAGAAAGAGAAATTAAAAAAACAGTCCCATTTACAATTTCACCAAAAATAATACCTAAGAATAAACTTAACTAAGGAGATGAAAAACCTGCACTCTGAAAACTGTAAGACATTTACAAGAGATATTAAAGATGCCACAAATAGAAAGATATTCCATGCTCATGGACTGGGATAATTGCTATTAAAATGTTCATACCAGCCAAAACAATCCACAGACTTAATGCAATGCAATTTAATACAGATTTGATGCAATTTAATGCATCAAAACACTAAAAGCATTTTTCTTTCTTTCTTTTAAAGATTTTACTTATTTATTTGACAGAAACACAGCTAGAGAGGGAATGCAAGCTGGGGGAGAGAGACAGGGAGAATCAGGCTTCCCACGGAGCAGGGACCCTGGGATCACAGCCTAAGCTGAAGGCAGACACTTAATGACTGAGCCACCCAGGTGCTCCTTAAAAGCATTTTTTCACAGAACTAGAACAAATAATCTGAAAACTTGTATAACCAAGAAAGACCCCAGTAACCCAAGCAATCTGGAAAAAGAACAAATTTGGAGGCATCACAATCCTAGATTTGAAGATATGCCACAGAGCTGTAGTAATCAAAACAGTATGGTACTGGCACAAAAATAGACACATAGATCAATAAGAATATACCCACAATTAAATGGGCAATTAATCTGCAACAAAGTAGACAGGAATATGCAATGGGAGAAATTCTTTTCAACAAATGGTGTTGGGAACAATGGACAGTGCACACAAAACAATATAACAGGGCCTCTTTCTAACACCATACACAACAATAACCTCATAATGAATAAAGGCCTAAATGTGAGGCCAGAAACCTTAAAAATTCCAGAAGAAAGCACAGGTGGTAATTTCTCTGACATGGGCTGTAGAGACATCTTCCTAAATAGGTCTCCTGAGTCAAGAGAAATAAAAGCAATAATAAGGCACTGGGACTACACCAAAGTAAAAAGCTTCTGCACAGCAAACGAAACAAAGAAACTAAAAGACAACCCACTGAATGGGAGACGATATTTGCAAATGACATATCCAGTAAAAGGATAAGTGTGTGTGTGTGTCTGTGTGAATATGCACTATATATGTATACACATATCTATAGGTACATGTATGCTTGTATATGTATGTGCATGGGTATATGTATATAGGACCCCAAAATATAAAGAACTTAGAACACCAAAAAGTAATCCAATTAAAAAATGGGCAGAAGACATGAATAGACATTTCTCCAAAGAAGACATATACAGATGGCCAAGAGACACAAAAAAAAGATGCTCAACATCACTCAATACCAGGGAATTGCAAATTGAAACTACAGCAGATATTATCTCATACATTTTGCTATGGCTAAAATTAAAAAAAATAAAAGCAAGTGTTCACGAGGATGTGGAGAAAAAGGGACCCTCGTGCACAGTTGGTGGAATGCAAACTGGTGCAGCCAGTGTGGAAAATAGTATGAAGTTTCCTCAAAAAGTTAAAAATAGAATTACAATATGATCCAGTTATTTCACTACTGGATATTCATCCAAAGAATATGGAAACACTAATTCAAAAAAAGATGTGCACCCCTATGTTTATTGTAGTATTATTTACAACAGGCAACTTACAGAAGAGACTTAAGTGTTTAACAAGAGATGAAGATGAGATACATACACAAATATTCTGCAGCCATAAAAAGGAATGAGGCCATTTGCAAGAACATGGATGGACCTAGAGGGTGTTATGCTAAACAAAGTAAGTGAGAGAAAGACAAATACCATATGATTTCACACTTGAAGAAAACAAGTGAACAAGGAAAAACACCCAGAATCTTAAATATGAAGAACAAACTGGCCATTACCAGATGGTAGGTGGGTGCAGGATGGGTTAAACAGGTGAAGGGGACTAAGTACATTCATGAAGAGCCGTGAGTAATATATGGCATTATTGAATCACTTTATTGTACACCTGAACCTAATATAACACTGTGTATTAACTCTACTGGAATTAGAATACAATTTAAAGAAAGATCAACTGACTAAACCAACCTTATGATTTATGCACCGTCTTTGAGAAAGCAATTTTTATTAAGAATATAGAGAAGCTTTGGGAAAAATCATAATTTTGCCTAACAATTATATAAATTATTTCGTGGCTTGAGTCCTTTGTATTTAATAATACTTACAAAAACAAAAAACAAAAAACAAGTAATAAAAGCCCACTTTGAAACAGCTGAAGGATGGTGCAGAGCTACCTGTGAAGCCTTCAGAAGACATGGATTGCCAGATCTAACTTTTGACCAAGAGTAACACTCTTCCTGAGTAATGCCCAGGAATCTGTATTTTTAATAGTCTTCCAATACTCTACCACATCCATCCTGGCAACCTGGCCATAGGATCTGTCTGCCATCAGTTCAGGTCTTGATCCCTGAGTCCTGGGAAAGTTCCACATTAGGTTGCCTACTCAGCAGGGAGCCAGCTTCTCCCTCTCCTTCCTCCCTCCCCCCCCACCCCGCCCCCCATGCCACTGCTCTCTTGCTCTGTCAAATAAATAAAATCTTTTAAAAAATAGTAATAATAAACCTGTCACCTGCCTGAGTTCTCCCCACAGGACCCTGTGGGAAGTAGAGAGAATCATCTCCCGAGAGAGGTAATTCACAGTCCTCCCCGGGAAGACTTGTCAGCCAGTTAGACAAAGGAAAGCAGGCTCCGTGGGGTCTGACAAGAGGCAGCTTGTCCCTCCCCATCCCTACTCTGGGTCCCACTTCATGGATGGGGGGAAAAAAAAGATTCTGGTACTCAGGGAAGTTCACTCCATTTCCTACATATCAGTTATCCCAGGAAGAAGGGAGGCATGGTAGATGGAATAAAAATGCTCTGGAATATCGATGGGTATGTTTTTTGTATACTTTATTCATCTTTGCCTTAATTATCTAGATCACAGATCTAGAATATGTACTTTCTGCAAAGTGGGATGTAGGCAGAGAAATAACCGTTTTAACTATTCACTATGAATAGCCCTTCAACTATTTGTTGAGTATATAATTGTTGAGTATATAAAACCAGTAGAGGACCATTTAGTGGTAAAGAAGAGAAAGTTCAAAGTTGCCCCAAATATCCTAAGCAATTCAGCTCAGACCTCAAGCTGCATATCCCACTAAGCCAAATAAAAAGTTCTGTAATGAAAAAGATCTGCTCTACTCAGAAGGCAGCTTGGTAGGAGACTAGTGTCCTTTAGAGGGCAGGCAGGCGGTATGTTCAGTGTTGCATACTCGAAGCAGATGATGGCATAATTCCTTCCAATCCCAAAGAACACTTCCCCTAAGAATAATTGAAACAAACAGGTGTGGCGTTTCCATAGATCTGGTGCTGGTTTGCAGCGGGGGTTGGCAGAGTGATGGCTGCCAGTCAAACCCAGCCTGCCACCTGTTTTTACCTTACCTGTGAGGTAAGAATGGTTTTTACCTTCTTATAGGTTTGTAAAAATAAAACCAAGAATACATGGCTAGCAAAGGATAAGGTATTTGTCATCTGGCCCTTTACAGAACAGTCTGTTGACCTTTGGTTTGGAGCCCCGGTGGACTGGCCTCGCTACCTGGCTAAGCCCTCCTCTTAGCCTAACTCTCCCTGGCTCCATCCTCCATCATCTGCCGAGAGTCCTTTCTAGCCTAGGTCGCACGCCTGTTCTCCATTTAACGGAACCCACGGGTGTGCAGGTAAGTGTTCAACAATCTGCAAACTGGACAAAAAAGATGCCCTGATTTGTAGCATCTGCCACGTTCCATGGGGATAAGTGCTCCCCTCTGTGGCTCCTTCAAACTACTGGTGTGCCATCACTGACTACGGAGCTGGGGGAGAGGCACGCAACCTGAGCCAACGCTGAAGGCTCGGGGCATCTGCCAGAGCGGGAGGAGTACCACGTTGGGGTAAACATTCTCCCAACTTCAAATGCAACCTTCACTACCTACTGGTAGGATGACCTTCAAAAAGCCCCTTGACTTCAGTGAGCTTGTTTTCTCATTTGAACATTTGAAATAAGACCACATGCCTCTCAGGAATAAGGGTTGGGGAAGAATGAGAACAGTTATAGGTAAATAGGGCTCACACTGTTCGGGGTTTACCATCTGAGGCTTCCCCTTCAGCGGGGCTGGGGACTTGGGAACAGGACAAACTTAAGAGTTTAGGTGAGTTATCCTGAGGCTCACTCTAAGGAGAAAACGTTCACTAGATTCCACTGTAAGGGAAGAGTTCTAGTCTTACGTTCCTCTCTACAGTGCCCAGCACAATTGTGTGGGATATAGGAAGCATTCAATATGTAACCACTGGCTGGAAGGATGAATGAAGAATGTATTCGCCAATAAGCGATTACAATCAATGAAATAGTATTGAGAAACTAAGCTCTGAACAGCCTGGTTTTTGAATCCCAACTTTGGCCCTTATTAGCCCAGCATCCTCGGACAACTTACTTCACCTTTCAGTATCTTAGATGCACCGCCTGTGAAACAGATACTAACAGTATCTGCTCTCTAGGATCAATCTAATGAAGTTAGTGAAATAACTCTGGAACAACGTAAGTGCTCAATGTAAGCTATTGCTCTTTACCAAAGCCAACAACCCAGCACTTGCTGATAAAGACAGAGCATTATGTTCTTTAGTCTGTTGTTCAGATCGCCATTTCAAGGAAAGGAAGTATGCCACGATAGAACAGTTCCACTCTAACGGGTCGAGGAGCCTAATTTTAATAAACCAAATTCAGTGTAGCCAAATATTTCTATTATTTTGTTCCCCTGTGCTCATCAGATTAAAGGAACAAAACTGCAGTAAAATCAAACCAAGTCTGAATCATAGCAGCAAAAGATTCCAAGCCCCTACGGCCCACCCTTGACTGAGCAGTTCCCTACCCCATAGGCATGTCCACTCGTACCCCTTCTATGTGACTGTGCTCAATTCTTAGGTTTCAGGTCTCTCATAAGACCTAGGTTAAGATAATTGTTGTGAACTAGTAAGTTTTGATGCAAATATTTTTATTTCTTTGGTCATTCTTATCCTTTTTGCAGGTGGTGGTATAGGGTAGCCGTCAACTTTCAGTCCTTATCACTATGTGTTACCTAACGTGAGCCATGACTGTTCCTTTCCTTTGGCTTTGCCCCACTCCTGATTTCAATCTCATTCCCCGGGCTTAATCCAAGTATTTTACTACTTTTATTTACTAACTAATATTTACTAACTCTATCATGGGAAATTTATTGTTCACTCTTACAATTAAGCTTTGGTTTTATAGTTGAGTAACCAGATTTAGATTCTGGCTTAAGTTTGGGCTTTATAGCTTTTGCGTTGAGCTGTGACTTGAGTAATGACGGTCACCAGAGAAGACTACACTGTGCCAGGCTCAGCCTATCAACAACCAATGTCGTGGTTGGGCTGGCCCGTGTGGTTACACTGCAGGACACCCTTGAGCAATAAGCCTGAGGAAACTTGGAAAAACAAAGGTTTTACTGAGGCGGCCTGAAAATAACACACACCTGGGGCCACACAGCAAGATTATGAGGAGAGAAACTGTACCTTTGGACCTAGGGTTCTGCTTTTTTGGGGTTGAGGGGTGGAGACCAGGATTTTGCAGTCTCACTCTTTATTGATGACTTATAAACATAAGAGCAGGAATTTAAAGTGTAGGGAAAACAAAACACAACAGGTGAAATCAACTAAGATCTCCAAAACAAAGGAACCTCAGTTGGGGGAGGTAGCCTGCCTCTTTAACTAGGCATGTGGCTGGTGATATGGTTATTTCTCAGCCGCCTTCCAAGTGGGTGTTTAGGCAATCAAAACTCCCCAGGCACTTCCATTACATAAAAGAAAAACCAACTGACACCACAAATACCTAGTGTTTGTTTTTTAATTCAAGTTAGTTAACATGTAGTGTATTATTAGCTTCAGGGATAGAATTTAGTGATTCATCAGTTGCATACAACACCCAGTGCTCATTACATCATGTGCCCTCCTTAATACCGCCGCCCCCCCCCCCCAGCTCCCCTCCAGCAACCCTCTGTCACTTTGGCTTAGGGGAATGGCCCTGCTCCATTAGCAAAACAGTGGACAGTATTCTGGGGAATATACAAAATCCCTTAAGTTTTTATCTCTTAAAAATAGGAAAATTCCTTGTTGATATAATTAATAAACATTACAGAAGACATTGAAGGCTGTTTCAAAATTAAGGAAGGACTCTGGAATCAGCCATCAAGTTAAAGGACAAGGTAAGGAATAGCTCAGTGGTCCACAGGGGAAGGCAGGGAAAACTGAATGGGAAGAAATCAGAGAGGGAGACAAACCATGAGAGATTATGGACTCTGGGAACCAAACTGAGGGTTACAGAAGGAAAAGGGGTAGTAGGGTAGGGGGGTAATCAGGTGATGGGTATTCAAGGGGGCATGTGTGGTGATGAGTACAAGGTGTTACACACAATTAATGAATCACTGAACATGATATTAAGAACTAATGATGTATTATATGCTGGCTAGTTGAACATAATAAGATAAAAATAAAAGAATAAAGGACTAATGTAATAAAAAGTTAAAAAAAAAAAAAGAATCAAAGACAAGGTAACTCTCAGAAGTGGGACTTCTGGTTGGGGTGTGGGTGATGGAGGGGCATGGCGGCAGCTGTGTACATTCCCAAGCATTTTTAGGGGAAGCCGGCTGGTCTGTCTCAGTCTCCTGTCTTCCCTTTGGTTGGAAGGATATATGGATTAGGTGTAAATGTCAAAATACAGCCTAAAAACAAATGCATCAAAATTTCATGTACATTGTAAAAATGGTCCTGAGGTTATTTGTGTTTGCTCTTTGATTTACTTCTACCCAACTCTTTCCCATCTCTGCAATGTCTGGCGTTTCTTACACTTTCTTCCTAGTCCTCTGCCCTCAATATCACATACTTTTCTTTTCCCTTGGAAGAAAGTTCTGAGTTCACTGCTCCTATTTTTTCAGGTTTCTGGTGGTCATGAATAAAGTTTCATAGGCAATGCTTAATTCTTTTTATATATATACAAAAGTGGAGTTTATCTTCTATGAAAAGGAGCTCAAGGAGGCTCTCACTGGTCAAATATGGGTGCTCGCACACTGAAAAGGAGAAGAACTACAATTGTTTGAGATACACTGAATATATAAAATTTCTTTAGGATCATGGGGAGGAGAGAGAAAGAGGGATAGAGAAGACATCTCATTTAACATCATCGGAAGAAGCTAGATTTTTACCCTAAAAATTGATCATTAAGACAAAATAATTCATCTCACTTTTCTCATATAGATTGTACTTCACAGAAACCAAAGAGATGAAAGGATCTGGTGAAGGAAAGTTCTGAACAGAATTGTTCCACCTAATACATGTAGAATGAGAAAAATCACCAGGTTTTAAATGACTAATGCATTTATGTAGGTAACAGTCATTAAAAGATTCTAAAGTAATTGAAGACACTCACGGGGTGCCCAAATGTCACCTCACAAATGACTTCCGGGCTGTAAGAGAAAGTACATCTAAACAATTGGGAGCCCGCCACCACCTAAACCCATTACACATTGCTAAAAGTGGGCCAATCCGCCACCATATACCTTCTGATGGGATACAATGTGAAGATTTTTCTTGTTGAAAATGTTGAACCAGAATAATATCTCCAGACCTAATGTCTAGGCAGTAAGAAACTTGTAAGAGTAAAGGAACAAATTAAGTAACACTATGAGGAAGCAGAAGAAAAACCCAGAGTCTGTGAGGGGAAAAAGGAACCCTCATACACTATTGGCAGGAATATAAATTGGTGCAGCAACTGGAAAACAGTACAGAAATTCCTCCAAAAATTAATAGTAGAAATACCATATGATTCAGTAATTTCACTACCAGGCATTTACCCCAAGAAAACGAAAAAACTACTTTGAAAAGTTATGGATCCTTCTGTCTATTGCAGTATTATTTACAACAGTCAAGATATAGAAGCAACGTAAGTGTCCACTGATAAATGAATAAAGAAGATGGGTGTACACACGCACACAATGGACTGTTAGTCACAAAAAGAATGACTTTTTCCATTTGCAACAACTGGGATTAACCTAGAGGGTATTAAGCTTTAAATGAAGTAAGACTGAGAAAGACAAGCACCGTATGATTTCAGTCATATGTGGAATCAAAAAAAAAAAAAAGAAAAAGAAAAAACATAAAGCAGACTCAGGCCTATAAATACACAGAACAAACTGATGGTTGACAGAGGGGAAGAGAGAAGGAAGCTACAGGCTTCCAGATATGGAATGAGTAAGTCACGAGAATAAAAAGCCCAACATAAGGAATATTGTCGTTGATATTGTAATAACATTGTAGGGGGACAGATGGCAGCCACACTCGCGGCGAGCACAGCGAAACATGTATGTTTGTTCAGTCGCTGTTATGCACCTGAAATTAACGTAACACTGCCCACGATACTCAAAAACACAAGAAAAATCCAGAAGATGGGATATTCAGCACAACAGAATTTTTAAAATTTTTAAAAATTGTTTAAGGTCACAAAAAAAGGGGAGTTGTTTTAGATAACTATTCTAGATTAATATTTAAGAAACAGAATGGTGGTTGCCAGGGGCGGGGTGGGGGGGTAGAAAATGGGGAGTTGCACACAGATATAAAGTTTGTTATGCAAGATGAGTAAGTTCTAGAGATCTGCTGTATGACATTTTGTCTAAAGCAAAAAATACTGTACTCTGCACCTCAATTGTACAGAGTAGGTCAAGTTGAGTGAGCACACACATACACACACACACACACACACACACACACAACAAAATAAAAGCAAAGGGCACAAGGAAACTTTCAAGTGACGGATGGGTTTACTACCTTGATTGTGACAATAGTTTCATGGGTGGATGCATATGTCCAAACTCAAACTGTATAAATCAAATATGTCCAGTGTATCAATTATACCTCAGGAAAACTTTTTAGAAGAGAGACTCAAGAGGTGAATATCCAATTACTGGAATGTGTGATCATTTATTGGGCCCGAGCTTGATAAAAGAGGTTTTGGGGACCACTGGGGAATTTTGTAAATGAATAGGGTATTAGATGAACTTCAAGCATTATTGTAAATCTTCTTAGAAATGATAATGACTTTGTCCTTATGTAAGAAATGCCACTTTTTTTGGAAGAGGCATACATATATATTTGGAGGTAAAATGTCATTTGTCTGACATTTACTTTAAAATACTTCAGCCAACACAAAACAAAATAGATGGGAAAATGTATTAAAATGGTATTCATTGTTAAAACCAGATAATAAGTATCTGAGGATTCATTATATTATTCCATTCTACCCACTTACAGAAATGTTTAAAAATGTTCAAAATAAAAACTGAGAAAGAATGAGTGCCCAGAATTCCTGTGGTACAGGGAAATGGAGGAGGTCACATCTATCATCGCTACTTTTCTCTGGGTCAGCTGAAATCCATAATAAGGGTATAAATCTGGCAGAATTTCCAATGAAACTGCTGTGATTATAGTTACCTATCATCATTAGTGTAGCTGGAATGTTCAGACTTCAGGAATCTCTGAGAAAACTGAAGGTCACAAATAGTTTCTTTTTTAAATTCTTAAATAAGAACATATATGTTAAAGCAAACTCACGTACAAAAGAATTGTCTGACCCAGAAAGGGCTTTGCCCTGCTCAGTCCCTCCAAAGAGGCAATCATTTCTGTTTTAGGTCATCAGGTAGTTATAGCATGGATTCAAGTTTATTCTTCTGGTTATTGATCACACAGACGTCAGAATCCACTAAGCAGCCCTTGGGAAAGATGAGAAATCTGGATCACTTTTCGCTTTTCTCCATCACTGTGAAATTTGTTCCTTATATTGTTCCTTTTAGAGCTTCTGTTCATCTTTTTGTTTCTTTAAATAATAAAGTTAACTCTCTAACAATGCAGCGGTTAGGGGCGCTGACCCCCCCCACACAGTTGAAGCTCCATGTAGAACTTTTCATTCCCCCAACACTTAATAGTCTGTTGACTGGAAGCCTTACAATGACAGTTAATACACATGTCGTATGTGTATTATACAATGTATCTCATAATAAAGTAAGTTAGAGAAAGGAAAATAATCTGTGTATAAGTGCACCCGCACAGTTCAAACCCATGTTGTTGGAGGGTCAGCTGTACATTCCATGTCTGACTACCTGTAGCCGGAGCTTTCCTGCAGCAAGTGAGAAACATGGTACTGCTCCACTACTATTTCATCCTTTCTTGGACCTCCCTCCCTGATGCCCTCAAAATGACAGAATAGTTTTAAAGAATGAATAACAACTTAGGAAACGAGGAAGATGACCAACAGCAGAGGAGAAATACTGGAAACTTCCAAAAATCAGAACATGGTGTTGAATCCGGGGAATGGGGAAGAAGGGGCTTTGTGTAGCAGAAGCCTGGGTGCCATGGAACCCTGGGGGGGGTGCTGTCTGGTTGTGACTTTGTTCTGCTCCACAGTTCTCGAGGTGGACTACTGTCCATTTTGCTTTTACTATTGGTCTCTGTTATGAATCAGAGATGGCAGTGACTATTGGACCATCGGACCCATACATGCAAGGATAGCTGAGGAGAGTGACAGAATCTTCACCTCTCAGGCTTGGTGGAGAGTTGCAGAAGAAGCTGCTGCCATCCCTGTGCTTCTGGTGGTTATGGCGATGGGGGGGGGGGCGCTCAAGACAATGAGTGTCTCGTGCCTTTTCTTGCAGTTTCCTGATCTCATTCCTCTGCTGGGAACCTCTTAAGGTAAGTAGAGTCTAAGGGGCTAGTCCATGATGCCCAGCCTTGGGCCCTGGCTGTCTAAAGCCATCCCTCTCCTCAGGTTCTGCTAGAAGCCTTGTACTTCTCATTAGTGCACAGAAGGGTACACCCCAATAAAGATGACAGACTGGAAGGAAGCTCAACTGGGGCAACTGTTAAGCAAGACTATGCCATTTCTGACCCCTACAAGGCAAAGGAGGAATCTTCAAGGTCAGGAGGCTGCCTAAGAAGCTGACGATAAGTTGGGCCATGGGTGGCCAGAGTCCACTCTCATTTCCCCTCCTCCTAGGCAAGGGATAGGCTTTCTTAAAGGTCCATTCCTTTCTCAAAAACCTCAAATGTTCCACATGCCTGAACATATAAGGCCCTCCAGCTGGTGATCAGAGTCCCACAGATGGTGTCCCAATTCCCCTCCATCACTGTCACACCTACCACTTCCAAAGAGTTGCTCAGTCCCATTCTCACACTGTTCCTTCCCTAAAACCCAGTTCAAGTCTCTTGTGCCGGGACTCAAGTCCACGGACATATCTGTCTAGCTCACATGCAGCCAAGTGTGGATTCCGTCTGCCTTACAGGCTGGGATGCTATTGGGGTGGTCTGTCTCTGACCTCCACAATGATCCAGGCTCAGGTTAAAAACAGAAACAAAAACAAAACAAAAAACCGTGTCAGCAGGATTTGAGTGTTTAATAGTCTCTCTTCCTTGAAACCCTTGAACTAGTCTTGCAGGGAGGTTGCTTCTCTGGGTGTTTTCCTTTTAAAGACCCTGTCAGGGAAAGGAGGTTGGAACAGTCCAATAAACTGAGCAGTGCCCTGTAAAGAGACTCCCCAAGTTCAGTTGACCTGGAGGACACAGAGCTGGTGGATCTGACTGCTCAACTCCACGTTCATAGTAGAGCAACTCAGCGAGGGAAAGACCTGAGGGAGTCTGACCTGCCCCGAGTCTCAGCCTCCTGCATCTCTTGAGGAAGGCCTATTTATCTCTAGAGCAAATGTTTTTCTCTGAAACTAAGGAAAGACACTTTGCTCTTCCTGCGCTTTCATATGGGTCAGGGAACATGTCAGGTTTCATGTAGTAGAAGGCTTCTTGGTCGAACGCTGCAGTGTCCAATTCAGTAGCTACTGGCCACACGTGGCTGCTAAGCCCTTGCTACGTGACTGGCCTAGAGCAAGATGCTGTAAGCATAAAACATCTCCCAGATTTGAAAAACTTACTAAATATATATATATATTATTTATTAATATATATATGTATAGAACCCAAATGTAAACTATCCCAATAATTTTACATTATATGTTGAAACAATAACATGTTGGGTTAAAAATTAAAATTAATTTCATCAATCTTTTTTCTCTTTAAATACAGCTACTAGAAAATTCAAATTTTGGCTCCCATATTTCTGTTTTTAATGCATCCAGGTTGGGGCACAGTTAGCTCATCATTCTGTACTAATGTCACACTCAGGATTTTTGAGAAGATCTGGCAAAGGGTTTCTTACTATCTAGAGAGCAGAAGCCCCCTTTTTCCCCAGGGAGGGAGGAGCAAAAGAAACACAATGACCAGGCCTTCCCAGAGTGAGGGATGCTTGACCAGGTGAGTTCCATTGTTGAAGTTGGTCACCCTTCCTGAACTACCTTTCTTTAGGTTTTGGTCTTTAGAAAACACCCACCATATGCTCTCCTTTCCCTGGAATGTTCTCTCAGCTCCAGCAGGACATTTAGAGGACTCCTCTGAGGCTGATTATTAGGAGTACGTGGAAGTAGGAGCTGGCAGCTGTGTTCATGGGAAATCATCTGGTTTTGCTTATTCATGATTTCTTTAAAATTCCCAGATCAGCTATTATCACTCCATGCTTCAGACTATAATAAATGATCCTTTACAGCAGCACCACAATGGAAAAATAAGGAACATACCCTTGTGTTCCATGCAAATCACACATCCTGTCTCTACATTATCTACACTGATGGGTTTCTAGCTATCCTATGGCTGTTCTTGTCTAGATTAGGTCCCATATCTAGATACTCACTGTTAGAAAAAGACAACCTAAATGCACCCACAAAAGAACTTAAGGGATTGAAGTGAGATGCATAAAAACAAGTGAAAATTAGCTGATAAGAGATAGAAAAGAATGAAAAAAATACAGAGTAAGAAGATGAGGATTTGAAAAACTTTGCAGAGGGGACTAAGTATCAGTCACAAGCAATAGGTTTTTAATGTTGGTAATTTTCTTTTACTTCCCATAACCCCAGAGGGAGACACTGAAATCATCCCATTTTACAGAGGAGAAAACTGGGATTCAGAGAGGTTAAATAACCTGGACTGGGACTGGAACACAGGTCTGACTCTAGAGCTCATGCCTTTAATTACTGTATTGTACTACCCATGAGTAGAGTAGGATAGGAAACACAAGTGGAAAGGAGAATGTAAACCAAAAAAGAAAATAGAGGGAATAAAATAAGTTTAACTTGTGAATGTGAATAGCATGGAGGAAGAGAGGTGGAAAAGCTTGACTTGAGAGAGCATTAAAAAGAGGATGAGATCTAGAAAATCCTAAAGATTTGACCAAAAAACTGTTCGAAGTAATAAATGAACTCAGGAAAGTTGCAGGATGCAAAATATACAGAAATTTGTTCCTATATATTCATAACAAACCACCAGAAGAGAAATTAAGAAAACAATCCCTTTACAATTGCATCAAAAAGAATACCTGGAAATCAATTTAACCAAGGAGGTGAAAGAGCTGTACCCTGAAAACTGTAAGACATTTATGAAAGATATTAAAGAGGACACAAATAAGTGGAAGGATATACCATGATCGTGGATTGGCAGAATATAGTTAAAATGTTCACAACACCTGCAGCAATACACAGATTCAATGCAATCCCTATCAAAAGACAATGTGTGTGTGTGTGTGTGTGTGTGTGTGTGTGTGTGTGTGTGTGTGTGTGTGTGTTTTAACAGAACTAGACCAAATAATCCTAGAATTTGCATGGAACCACAAGAGATCCTAAATAGCCAAAGCAATCTTAAGACTGGGGGTATCACACTCCAAGATTTCAAACTATACAACAAATCTATAGTAATCAAACCAGTATGGTACTGGCACAAAAATAAACATGTAGGTCAATGTAACAGGATAGAGAGCCCAGAAACAAACCAAATTTATATGGTCAATTAATTTACAACTGAAAAGGCAAGAATACATGATGGGGAAAAAAGTAGTCTCTTCAATAAATGATGCTGAGAAAAGTAGATGGCCAGATGCAAAAGAAACTGAATCATTTTCTTGACAACATACATAAACTCAAAATGGATTAAATACCTAAATGTGAGACCTGAAGCCATAAAACTCTTTTAGTTTAAATTTAGTCAGTCAACATATAGTATATCATTGGTTTTTGATGTACTGGTCAAGAATTCACTAGTCATGTATAACATCCAAAGCTTATGACATCATGTGCCCTCCTTAATCCCCTTCACCTAGTTAAGCCATCCCCCCACCCAACTCCATTTCCACAACCCTCTGTTTCCCTGGAGTCAAGAGTCTCTCATAGTTTATCTCCCTCTCAGATTTTTTCCCATTCAGTATTCCCTCTCTTCCCTAATGATCCTCTGCACTATTTCTTATATTCCATGTGAGTGAAATCACATAATTGTCTTTCTCTGATTGACTTACTTCACTTAGCATATCTTTCATTCCATCCATGTCAATGTAAATGGTAGGTATTTATTCTACCATTGGCTGAGTAACAGTCCATTATATATATGAACCACATCTTTATCCATTTATCTGTTGAAGGACATCTCAGCTCCTTCCACTGTTTGGTTGTTGTGGACATTGCTGCTATGAACATTGGGGTGCAGGTGCCCCCTCTATTCACTATACCCATATCTTTAGGGAAAACCCCCAGTAATGCAATTTCTGGACCATAAGGTAGCTCTATTTTGAATGTCTTGAGGAAAGTCCATACTATTTTCCAGGGTGGTTGCACCAGCTTGCATTCCCAGCAACAGTGTAAGAGGGTTCCCTCTTCTCCACATCCTTGCCAACATTTATTGTTCTGTTGTGTTAATTTTAGCCATTCTAACTGGTGTAAGGCATTATCTCATTGTGGTTTTGATTTGTATTTCCTTGATGGCAAGTGATGTGGAACATTTTTTCATGCGTCTATTGCCCTTTTGTTGGTCTTCTGTGGAGAAGTGACTGAAGAAAGAGAAATTAAGGAATTGATCCCATTTACAGTTGCACCAAAAACCTTAAGATACCGAGGAATAAACCTAACCAAAGAGGCAAAGGATCTATACTCTAGAAACTACAGGACACTCATGAAAGAAATGGAGGAAGACACAAAAAAATGGAAAAACATCTCATGGTCATGGATTAGAAGAAGAAATATTGTGAAAATATCTACACTTCCCAGAGTAATCTACACATGCAGTGCAGTCCCTATCAAAATACCATCGACTCTTTTCACAGAACTGGAGCAGGCAATCCTAAAATTTGTATGGGACCAGAAAAGACCCCAAATAGCCAGGGGTATGTTGAAAAAGAATACCAAAGCTGGGGACATCACAATGCCTGACTTCAAGCTGTAAAACAAAGCTGTGATCATTAAGACAATACAGTACTGGCACAAAAACAGACACATAGATCAATGGAACAGAATAGACAACCCAGAAATGGACCCTCAACTCTATTGTCAACTAATCTTCGACAAAGCAGGAAAAAATATCCAATAGAAAAAAGACAGTCTCTTCAATAAATGGTGCTGAGAAAATTAGACAGCCACATACAGAAGGATGAAACTGGACCATGCTCCTACACCATACACAAAAATAGACTCAAAATGAATGAATGACCTAAATAGGAGACAGGAATCCATCAAAATCCTAGATGAGAACACAGGCAGTAACCTCTTCACCTTAGGCACAACAACTTCTTTCAAGACATATCTCTAAAGGCAAGGGAAACAAAAGCAAAAATGAAGTATTGGGACTTCATCAAGATAAAAAGCTTCCACACAGCAAAAGAAACAGCCAACAAAAGTAAAAGGCAACCTACGGAATGGGAGAAGTTGCAAATGACATAACAGATAAAGGGTTGGTATCCAAGATCTATGAAGAACTTATCAAACTCAACACCCAAAAAAACAAATAATCCGGTCAAGAAATGAACAGAAGACATGAAGCCATAAAACTCTTAAAAAAACCGGAAGCTCTTTGACATCCATCTTCACGGGCTTTTTCCCCCCCAGAAATCCCTCAGGCAAGACCAACAAAAGGAAAAACAATTGAAACTTCATTAAACTAAAAATGTTTTGCAGAGTGAAAGAAACCACCAACAAAATGGAAAGGCAACTTACTGAAAGGGAGAAGATATTTACAAATGATATATCCAATAAGGGGTTAATATCCAAAATACACCTTGAATATAGTTGACCTTTGAACATAGGTTTGAGTTGCACAAGTCCACTTACACATGGATTTTTATAATACCCACAGTACTGTGCTTTGCTTATGATTTTCTTAATAACATTTCCTTTTCTCTAATTTATTATAGGAATACAGTATATTATACACATACAAAATATGTTAACTGAATGTTACTGGTGAGATTTACAGTCAAGAGTAAGCTATTAGTCAAGTTTTGGAAGGAATGCCATATATTGATTTGACGGTGTGGAGAGTTGGAGCCCTGACCCCCCCGCCCCCGCACCACTGTTCAAAGATAAGCTGTATAAAGACATCCTACAACTCAGCACCAAAGCCAAAACTCAAAAATTCAATCCTACAACTCAACACCAAAGTCAAACTCAAAAACAAGCAAGTTGATTAAAAAATGGACAGGGGACCTGAATAGGCACTTTTCCCAAGAAGACATACAGTCAACAGACAAATTAAAAGTTGCTCAACAGCACTAATAATCAGTAAAATGCAAGTCAAAACCACAGGGAGATCAGCAAAGTGCTGTAAAATAATCAGTAAAATGCTTGGAAGAATCACACCTGTCAGAATGGCTAGTATCAAAATGACAAGAAATGTTTCAGCAAAGAAATGGAATACAGGGAGCCCTCATGAACTGTTGGCAGGAATACGCATTGTGTATAGCCACTGTGGAAAACAGTATGGAGGATTCTCGAAAAATTAAAAACAAAACTACCAACCAATCCATAAATCCTACTCCTGGGTATTTATACCAAGAAAACAAAAACAATAATTTAAAAAGAAATATGCATCCCTATGCTCATTGCAGCTTTATAATAGCCAAGATATGGAATCAACCCAAGTGTTCATCAATGTATGGTAAGATGTGGTATTTAGAGTCAAAAGAGTTTTCCTCAGCCATAAAAAAATCTTACCATTTGCAGTAATATGGATGGATTTAGAGGGCATTATGCTAAGAGAAGTAACAGAGAGACAAATATTGTGTGTGATCCCACTTACACGTGGAATCATAAAAAAAGGGGGGTGGGACAAAATAGAAACAGACTCAAATGCAGAAAACTGGTCTTGCCAAAGGGAAAGGAAATGAGAGGATGGGTGAAACAGGTAAAGGAGACTAAGAGATATAAACTTTCATTTATAAGTCACAGGGGGTAGAGAATCTAACTCAAATATACAATAACTTTGTATGCTGATGACAGATAATAACTAGTCTTACTATGGTGATAACTTTTCAATGTCTGTAAATGTTGAATTGCTATATTATACACCTGAAACTAATATTATACAGTATATCAACTCTGTTTGAATTAAAAAAAAAAACAAAAAACAGTGGAAGGGAAGTGGAAAGAAAGTTGCTTTAATCTTTTCTTTATACGCCTGGCCAGTTCTTATTCTCATGTTTACTAGCAAGGCTTCTATTTAAGCTATTTTTTCTGCACAGTTTAGTGAGTTCTGTTTGACACTAATTATGTGGGTGCTACTATAGGAAGTTGTGAAGACAGACCCAGCACCTTTGTCGGCAGAGATTCTGCAAGTCAGTGTTCCGAGTGGTGGGGAAAGATTTCTCCCAGAGAGACAGTGAAACCACGGCCCGCATAAAGACAAAAGATAACTTGGAGGTTGACTCCAAGCCGAGCCCTTGAGCTGTTGTCCTGCTTTCTTGCCTAGTGTTCTGTCCTCAGAAGGACGTACAGCCTCCAGCACGCTATGGAAGAGAGGAGCAGGGGCAGTGCTGGGCCACACCTTCTTCCCAGCTGATGAGCACATCTGTCAGCACAAGGCCAAACAAGAGAGGAAAACCAAGGCAGTACCTTACATAGAGGGTATACAATCTAACAGGATTTTTGACATTTCTAATTGATAGGAAAGTGTGTCATGGTTTTTAAAATGTCTATTTGGCAAACAATAAATTGAAAGCTGTGTTTCCAACAAAATTTTGAACCAAGAAAAATGAATAAATAAGAAGGAAGTTGCAGGATAGAAATCATAAAACTATGTATTTGAAGTTTTAAAACCAATCGAGAGTCCCTGTTTGTATAGGGCTGCAGAGCTAGGTGGCAGAAGTCTGTCGTCATCACAGCAACGATGAACATCAGGTTTGGGGGATGCCTTCAGTACTGGGAGAGGGGAGTAGCTGGACTACTGATGGGCTAGAAGGAGCTTTACTTTTATTTTATTTTTTAAACTGGGCAATAAATACATGGGTGTTCAATCCAGTATTCCCTAACCTTTATAGAAGGTTTTCAATTTACTGAAAAACTGCAAGAAGAAAAGGAAAGAAAGAGGTTAATAAAGGAGGGATGGAAGGAGGGGGAGAGAGAGAGGAAGGCATGGAAGACAGGAGAGAGGAAGGGAATTTTGAAATCCCAAGTGTGGAAAGCATAGAATTTTTAAAGTGCTATAAAAAAAAAAACCACAGTAATAAATGATACATTTGGGCAAGAATAGAGAGAAAAATTCAAGGTTACACCATATGGCAATATTCTGTGGGGCATTCAGAAAGAAAGATCCTCAGGATGGGATTTACATTTGTGTGCAGTTTTGAATTCCTCTGAGCACACACCAGCTGTATCCCCAAATGTGAGTTATCTTTATAAGGAGATGACTTTTCATGAAACAACACCCTTACCTCATATAGGGAGTGAGCAAACACTTCTAGCTTTATAAAGCCTTTGAAGGGGGAGGGTGTCACAAAAAAATGATCCAAGCAACAAGTACAAACATCAATATAGAAAATAATGTAGGCTTTTCCTCCAAAAGTAAAATATATAGCATGAGTCTCATGATAGGTAGATATCATGGGGAAGTTCATGCCGATCACAAGCAATAGGACACCTCTTGGTGCCCACACTGTTCACTAGATCTTTTGTGCTCAAAAACTTCTGGCTGACATTCCAAATTTTCCCCAGCTGTCATTTCTTTACAGCTCAGCATTTATCAACAATGCTTTCCGTAGAGAAAAATTAGAAACTAAGAATCCTCCTAAATTCCCTCTTGAAAAAAGTGAAATGTCAAGCTGGTTGGAGAGAACAACAGCAATAATCATATCCTATAGGTGAAGACTAGATCATCTCCATTTGACAGAGGAGGAATCTACAATTCAAAGAGAAGTAAAATACTCAAGGTCACGGGAAGGGTAAGTTCATATCTGTACTGATTCTTAAACCAGATCTGAACTACAACACCATACTCCCTCTCTGGCCACCAGTGAGAGGCCACACTCCAATTAGAGTCTCCTCCCTGAGCCATGGGTGAACTATGGAGTGGAAGTCTCTTTCCTTTTATCCCACCAGACTGAGGCCATTGAGCATCAACACATGGACATCAAGAACATTACACACGCCTCTGCCCCATAAGGAACCAGGTTATAGCAAATCATGTGTCAACGCTAACTTTTGAGAGTAATGGTCACCCTTGGCATTCTGTTTTCCATCACCCTTTCCTACTACCTCAACAGTCCTTTACTGCACACAGACCTTTGAAGCTCAGCTATTACCTGGCCACACCAAATGAAGAGAGTTGTTTACCCTACTGCTATATTTTAAGTGACCATAAACCTCCAACTCGCCCAAGAAAGAAGTTCACAATGCTCCACTACACTTCCTCCTCCCACTCCCCCCTTTCCCCCAAGAGGTCCTAGTGATTTCTCATCATCCCCAAATCAGTGCCTCCTCTATGCCTGTGAATCAGGCCATTGGCCGTATTTTGTGTGCTTCTTCACTCTTCTCACTTTGGTTTTATGCCTGCTGATCAAGCAATGCCTGCAAAGCTACTTGAAGGAATATCCCTGTGGCTTCCGTGGCTTTATTGTATCCTGTAGGTAACACTGCCTTCAGACACTGCTGCCTCCTAACACAAACAAAGCCAATGATGCTCAGGGTGCCATGACAGCATGAGATTTTAGGCAGACATCAGAGAATACTCACTCTAAACTGTGCTACGCTTTTTACCCTGGGGCCTTATACAGCACGGCCTGTCTCAGAGAGCATAACAGCAAACAGTCCCCACAAACAATTCTGAGGTGTAGCTCAGCCGGCCACCGTCCCTACTGTAGGTTGTTGGGTTATGCCATCCTAGACCTTACAGACCATGGCTGAGATTGAAGTTCACCTTGTAGGAGGGGCCAAATTCCTGTTTTACATCCGTGGTTTTCAAAATGTAACATGGATCAGAATCACCGGGGGAGGCTTGTTAAGTCACAAGTGTTTCTTGAAGTGTGTATCCATTGACAACAAGTGCTCTTAGCTTATTTTATCTGAATAGGCTTTATTTTATTTATATATTAAAAGAACAAAGTTGTGGGTTTTTTTGACTATGTAACTTTCTATATTTTCCTTTGAAATCTTAATGGCCACTTCGGTTGAATAGATAAGAATTGTTTCACAGTGACCCATGATCCATTTGATCAAACGTTTTTAGTATTTTAACATTTATAACAACTTCTCCAAATCAAATTCTGAAGGAAAAGAAGAAAGGTTCATTTATTTAGACTTATTTGATCTATGAAGTTGCGTGGGAAACATCATGAAATAAAATATTTAATATTTGAGGTCATATTTCTGGGCGGAATAGGACCTTAAAATAATTCAGAAATTATAGGAAATTCCAACTCTGATATGGCCTGGCAGAGTACTGTCAGTCACAACTGTGACTATTATCTTAAGATACAGTTTATCACAAAAATAATCAAACTTGACACATAGTGAATGTTCACTAAATCTTTAATTGTGGCTATTTTTAAGACTTTTGTCACTCATAGGCAGTTATTCTACTCTGATGCTTTTGCAAAAATGTTCCTGCAAAAGAGCTTCATCTCTAAGGGGATTCACGGGAAGGGCTCTATCAAGTACAGGTTTCCAATGACTTAAGATCACACCACTAAACTGGATAAGAATTTCTAGAACTGTAATGAAAAACTGATTCATAAAGCTGCTAACCCAAGATAAAGCAAAACAAGAATTATAGGGGGCTAAATGAAGTCAGGAAGAGGATTATAATTATGTTGCTGGTTCTTTAGTGTTTTGTTCTCCAGATTCTAAGGACTCCCTTTTCTTTCATACCTTAAAAAGAATTTTTAGGTTTTTATATAAGTAACCTCTACATCCAATGTAGGGCTCGAACACACAGGATCAAATGTTGCATGCTCTTCTGACTGAGCCAGCCAGGAAACCCTTTTTGTCTTTTAAACTTACAGCTATTTGGTGAAGTATATTTTTGCAGCAAATGGAGAAGCATTTGGTTTTTTTCTCTTTACCCAACCCTCCTAAAATTCAGAAACTTAATTTTTTAAAAGCTGTTATTTGAGAGAGCAAGTGAGCACAAGTAAGGGTAAGGGGTAGAGAGGAATGGAGAAGCAGATTCCCTGCTGAGCAGGCAGCACAACTTGGGGCTGGATCCCAGGACCCCAGAATAATGACCTGAGCCAAAGGCAAACGTTTAGCTTACTGAGCCATGCAGGTGTCCCCAGAAACTTAATATACTTTTTTATGACAATGTATCTATTTATTTAAATTTAATAAGTATCAGTTCTCCTTGTAATAGGACACAGTTGGACAAGTCTGGAGCTTGGTTTATTAGCCTAGAGAGACTTTAAAGGTATAATTTGAGATTCCTTATTACCAGACAATTTTAAAGACCTGATTTTATGGAGCCAATAAAGCTGCATAGATATTATCAAAGCTTTGACTGAAGTGCCCTATTTGAGACTATGCACAGATTACTAGTCTTATCACAAATATGTAAATAATCAAGGCAGTTCAGTAAGACCAACACTGCTTACTGAAGTCGTTACTTGACTCAAGTTAGTTTCACCATAAATATATGTAATAAGGACTTAAAAAGTTGTCAAAACCGAAAAATGTGGTGTATCCATTATCCAATTCCAGTTCTGTTACTCATCTTTGAGGTGTTACCTACCTCTAAACTTCAGAAAGACCACCACTCACCACAGATCACACAGAAGGGACAACCTTCATGTCTGCTGCTGCCTGGGCCTCTCAAGAAAAAGCAGCAGGACACTTGGTCGCAAAGACTGCCACACGGTCATCCAGGAAAACCCATCAGACTGGAACTGCCATACTCCTTGTACCCTCTGAAGGGCTTCCAGCTCAAATCTAGAAATCTTCTCAACTGAGTCCTCTCCACACTTAGAAACTGGATTTATAATTTGCAGGGACTATGAACCCTTTTCTTTTGTCCTTGTAGAAATGCCTCATCCGGGTCCTATATCACCCTAATACAGGTGGAAGCTCACTTCAACACTGCCTTCTGAAATAAACAGCCTCATGGCCTATCCCAAGTGTTCATGAGAATATGCATATTGGGATTATGTAAATAACTTCAAAATTTGAAATCCAACTGCACATAACCCAAAACAATTGTAGACTGTACTGGAAAGGTAAGACCCAATTCTGATAACAATCCATTTAAATTATTGAGCTTTTTAAGTCTTGATTCCTGGATCTCTGCTCTGGGAAATTTTTCAAATCCTTGGCTATACTCCTAATGACCTCATATTAACTTACCTAGTACGGTATATAATGCCAAGGGCTTTAAATGCCCATCAGCTGGCACTCACAGGCTAAAGGTATCCAGAGATTAGGCACCTGAATGAAATCCACAATAACCACGTAAACCACGAGGACCAGGGCTACATGGCCCTCCAGTCCAGTGAATCAACTGGTGGACAGACTGCCTATGTAATTCTTCAGCCTGACTACATCAGCAGTAGTCACTGAGAATAATGCTCTCCTGGCTGGTCCTATTCTCAGCATGCAAGGGAAGGACCAACAGTACAGGAACTGTTAAAATAAAAAACAAGTGGAAACCAGCCCTGAAAATTCCCCCAAACAGACCAAACCAGTTGAGCCTTACAAGCAAAACTTAATTTAGCTTGTTTTGCAAGACTGGGTCATTTCTTTTCATGCCTCTGGAAATCATCAGCAAAACGACCTGTTTCTCATGGTTGATAGGAAGTAACCATGGACCATTTCTCAATCCGTGAAAAAAAAAATTGTAATATTGTAACCAATCACAGTGGAAACTAAGCAGTCATTATCTCCTAACCATAGAAGCTGCTTTATAACAATACACTCCTTAGCCTCATTCCATGATTGCTTTGGGTGCTCCAGGTTTGCAACCTTTGTTGGCATGTGCCTGATAAATGTTTACTGCTTACTGCTTCAGTGATGCATCGTTCTTCCATGGGGTGTTTCTGAACTTTTGACAAATGCTAGTTCCATATACATCAGACATTTTGATATTGTCCCTGAGGCTTGGTTCATCAGTATCTATAGCTTACCAAAACCCAAACAAACACACCAAAAAGCTTAGTAGAATTTATTCCTTCTTTCTTTGCTGTCATCATGTATATTGAGATCACCTGGGATCAGATTCTGCACTCTTTCCCACTTAGGCTTCCTTAGAACCTTCATAGGCCCTTGTATCTTATGACCCATTTTTACTTTGAATATTCTTTTCCCTATTGGAGTATATATCCTCTGATGATTCTGTCAGAGTATGAAGGTGGGCGCCTTTTGATAGCTTTAATTTTTAATAAACATATGTACATAGATTAATAGCATACTGCAGGACAAACTTAAAATAACTGAGCACCCACATCCTTACTCCTCATTCAAGTTCTGCTTTCTGATTCTATTGGCTATTTTTGATATTTTCGTTTTAGATATTATTCATTGGATTATTTAGGAAAATTAGCATCTATTTCTCACCCTCCTCCCCCCATATACAAACACGTCTTTTCCCTTCTTTCCCTCTCAAAATATCACAATTTTAATTACTCGGGATTTTAGATTACTGGCTGTATCTGTTTCCTATCACTGCTGTAACAGCATACCACATACTAGTAGCTTAAAATAGATGCAAATTTATTACCTTATGTTCTGTAGGTCAGAAGTAAAAAAGCCTCACCAGGCTGGAGACAAGGTGCCAGTAGTGCTAGTTCCTTCTGGAAGCTTTGGGGGAGAATCAGTTACCTTGTGTTTTCCAGTTTCTAGAGAGCAGCTGCACCCCTCATGGTGCTCCCTCTCTCCACCTTCCACCCAGCCAGGTAACAGCTTCCCGTCTCTCTCAGACACTCCCCTGCCTCTGTCTCTCTCCCTCTTATAAGGAATCTTGTCATTACATTGGGATCACCTGGATAATCTCCCACCTTAAGATCCCTAACTTAATGATATCTACAAGTCTATGTAAATCTACGTATTCACGGGTCCCAGAAATTTGGGTGTGGGCATCAGGAGGAGGGGGCAGATCTCATTTTGCCTACCACACTAGGATCATATCAGTATTTCTCATAGATGAATCACATGGGATACTGATTATATTTTGATTCCTTATATAATTTTTGTGGATGTTGACAATAATCTTTCGTTGTTTGCTTAATTATCTGTGAACATACACACATTCTTTTCTATATTCTGTATTAGAGTAACAAGAGTCCTCTTAATATGGCAAACACACTGGGCAAACTATTAATTCCTGTGATGGTTAACTTTATGTGTCACTTTGGCTAAGCCACCGTGCACAGATAAACTTGGTCAAATACTATTCTAGATATTTCTGTGAATTTTTTTTGCATGAGATTAACATTTAAATCAGCAGTCTTTGATTAAAAAAGATTGCCCTTTATAATGTGTGTGGGTCTCATCCAATTAGCTGACCATCTTAATAGATAGACTGACGTTCCCCGGAGAAGCAAAAATTCTCCCAGCAGACTGTCTTTGAACTGAAGTTGTACTTCTTTCCTGGGTCTCTAGCCTCACAGCCTAACCTGCAGTTTGGATGTTCCAAGTGCCCACAATCTCATGAACCAATTTCTTAAAATAAACCAATCTATGTTCGTCCCCCCTCCTCCCCCTCCCCCCCACTCAGGTTATGTATATCTTCGGTGGCTCTGTTTCCCTGGAAAGCCCTGCTTAATATAGACTTTGCTGCCAAGAGTGGTTCTAGAGAAACGGAATTTTAAGGATATGTTTTCTGAATTGGTTCTGGGGTTTCTGGAATTGGTTCTCTGATCTGATTAGACATAAAGATGCTAATGTGTCTATTTCCAGGAAGAAAGAATGGTGTCCTTATACGGAGAGGAGGCAGTATAGTGAAAATGCCATTTGCAGAGTCAGGGAGAAGACCACCTACAAGCCAAGGAGAGATGCCTCAGAAGAAACCAACCCTGCCAACACTTTGCTCTGGGATTTCTAGCCTCCAGAATTGTGAAAAAAAATAAATCTTTGTTGTGTAAGTCAGCAGTTCTGTGATAGAATTCCTTAGTTCCTCTTTTTTTTAAAAAAATCTGTTCTTATTTAATTGATGTAATATTCTGTCTTATCCTTCTGAGGATATTACCTTGACTTAAAAAATGGTTCTGTTTAGGGGTGCCAGGGGGGCTGTCAGTTAGTGGTGGACCCCTGGTTTTGGCCCAGGTCATGATCTCCGGGTCCAGGGTAAGCCCTGAGTCGAGCCCCACATCAGGCTCCGTGCTCAGTAGGGGGTCTGCTTCAGGATTCCCTCTCCCTCTGCCCCTCCCCCTACTCTCTCTCTCTCTCAAATAAATAAATCTTTAAAACAAAAAAGAATGGTTCTGTGTGTTCTGTTAACTGTCTTCCTCAGTATCCTATCTGCTGTGGAATTCAGTGCCTTTATTTCTACCTTTTTAAAAAAAATAATAATGAATGTCCACAATGGTATGTGCTTTTTGCTGCCTACTCATCCACTACGAGAGTTTCCCTGTTTGGTTTCAGGGGATGATGTTTTCTGGGGGGTGGGGAGCAATCCTGCCATGATTGTGGGTAATAAAAAAAATACAATATACTTTATGCAGGCGATAATAGCTATTTTGAGGGACATAGGTTTCCTGCTTCTGGGTGCTGCAAGTCACCTGGTACATTACCCTTTCTCTCTTGCCCAGACACTCAGATTCACGGTTTTAACCCAGAGGTTAATGTCCCATTGGCTGCTTCTTTGTACAAGTGGGCATGGAATGTCATGGTCCTATGGGGTCAACTCACATCCAAAATATCTTTCCTCTTTTAAAAAAATTATTTTATTTTATTTTATTTATTTGAGATAGAAAGAGAGAGCCAGAAGGGGTAGGGACAGAGGGAAAGGGAGAAGCAGATACCCCATTGAGAAAAACTCCATCCCAGGACCCTGAGATCATGACCTGAGCTGAAGTCAAGAGTTGGATGCTTAACTGATGGATCTCCCCAGGCCTCCCTGTTTAGTTTTCCTTTTCACGGCTTTCCAAGTGCTCATTGTACTGGCACTGCTCATGATTCATGACTTTTGCCAATACCCCATGCATGGCTAATAACTCACTTTTCTCTATGCTAATCATCTTTAAAGCTATGGCTATTGGAGTGTCTGGGTGGCTCAGTCGGTTAAGCATCTGCCTTTGGCTCACGTCATGATCCCAGCATCCTGGGATCGAGCCCCACATCCGGCTCCCTGATCAGTGGGGAGCCTGCTTCTCCCTCAGCCTCTGCCCCTCCCCCCTGCCTCTAATCTCTCTTTCTCTCTCTCTCTCTCTCTCAAACACATAAACAAAATCTTAAAAAAATATTTAAAGCTATGGTATCAATAGGAGGCAATGAAAGTCAGCACAACCTCCAATTTACTCAATTTCACAATCATATCATGTCCTGAACATGTTTTTGTATACCTGGAGGTTTGGTAAGCATGGCAGGCTCTCTACGCCTTCTGTTGGATGCACATTCTGGGAAAAATAAGTACATGTCCCTGTGTGACTCGATAGTTACTTCTCTGAAGTCTAGCAGGGAGTTATTAGTAAACTTTGCATGTCTCTTCCTTCTGTGTATTTGTGAACTTCTTTTTGGCACTCCTGAAAGCATAGTTCTGTTTTGCTTTTTCAGAACAATCTACAAAAGAGCTCAATTCTGTATTTCTAAGAATATAAAGGTTCTCTTTGTCACTGCTGCTGTTGGGATCTTTCAAAAGCCAGTTCTTATAAGTGGTTTGCTTCTAACACTGTATCTTTACAGAAGAATTGCTTATATTTTATAGCAAAATTTTATAGAAAATTTTTCTTCCACTCTGGTAATCCCTGTTTGTAGCCCAAACCTATTACTTTCTGGCTCTGTGAATGTAGGCAAACCCTCTTAGCTCCTCTGACCATAGTCTCCTGTTAAATAATTGGAGGATTTAACATTGTATCCATATAATGAATGCACATGCACATGGCGTACTTCGGCAGGTAGGGATCAATTAACATGAAGTGGTGCTGTGGGTCATGGTCATTGCCATTTATGGGCCAACAGTTTTTCTCCAGTCTCATGCAACAACTCCAGCATCATCTTGTAGGAGCTTTTGGGAGCATCCCCTACAACAGGAAAGGAACCACAGCACCCTGTCTTCGAGGCCTTTGTTACAAGTTATCTGTCTCGGTATGTTTGCTCTGTAGCTAAGTAGGCCTGGGTGGGCACCCCCTGTGACTGTCTGTAGTGTTCTGGAAACACCTGGAGAGCAGGCTTCTAAAACCTGCTTATTCCCTTCTCTCTGATAACCCGCCAACCTCTGAGTGTCGGCAATTTGCAAGGTATTGATTTGCCTGACTCCTGTACTGCCTCCTAGAACACACACACACATTGTAAAACTTGTTTCTTCCTTTATACAATTGGATTTCTTTTAGTTTCTAGACTCTTGACAATAGTCCAATTTCGATCTTTGCCCCAGAATTTTAGTGCTGTGTTTTCCTTTTCGACCAGTTCTTTTAGCACTGATAGTAGCTAATGCCCTAAACTCATCTCTGCTGGTATCAGTAATATCCCAACCCCATCTCCACTGACCCCGGTTAATGCCTCAACCCAGCTTCACCAGCACCAGTTAATGTCTCAAATCCCTCTCCACATGGACGGGTTGGAGATGTGTTTTGGACATTAGCTGACATGTTTAAAGAAACAAAACAAAGCAATGCATTTATGCAGCAAAAATCAAAATTATAATAATAAAGAATAAAAGTAAAATTAAAACATTAAATTATAAATATAGTAGGCAACACTTCTTGGATACTGAAAATTGTGCAATGACCCCAACAAAACCCTTTTCTTGGTTTATGCGGTCTCCCAGCCACACAATCCCTGAGGTAGTTTGTAGGATTATCCCCATTTTATGGATGAGAAAACAGAGACCTGAACAGATTGAATCACAAACTCATGATCACACTCATCTGTTGAGCCTCTGCATCCTAGACACAAGTCTGGGGTTTGAGGGACTGTAATAAAGTACATTCCTAGGCTCCCCTATTGATTTCTAAACCAACTGGCAGAAATAAAATTATCAGAAGGATGGAGATCACAAGTTTGCTTTTACAGATATTAACAGTGGGACTGGAGGAAGTGGTTTCTGCAGTGACAACTCCTACTTCCTACTTCTTGGTGACCCTCAGTTTAGGTCCTGGGGATGTCTGGTTCCCCAGGGCAGACACACCAAATGAGCCAGCTGCCCTAAACCCTTCTGTCCTGGGAGAGTAAATCCCTGCATACTGTTTTTTTATGACTGATGAAAACTGGATTGGAGGACATGGTTCGAGTGAGCCAAATGACTTTCTGTGCCAAACCTCAGCTAGGCAGATTCAGCCACCAGGGTCTCACCGCTAGGTAAGCCACCATTGTGAGCAGGAATGAGAAGTCTCCAGGGCCGCCGCCATATTCCTCTGGCTCTGGCTCCCCAGCTTCCTAGATGTCACTATTCTTGTTCTTTTCTTCCTTGGAACTTAAATAGTTGGGATATGTGTGAGCTGAGGCTTGGGGTTCCCCCTCTTTAGGCCAATAGTATCAAACTCAGGCATGGAGGTTTTCTCACTTCTCTTTGCTTCAGCTGGTGTGGTGGGGCTGGAGGGAAAGTACAGGGTACCCTCTGTCATTCTGAGAACAGTCCAAGTGTTATTTAATGAATGTGCCCATTCCCTCTGTACCAGAGATTGCCAGGTCACCCGATATTGTCCTAACAAAGAACACAGTCTTAGGCCTGTCCACTCCATGCCCCCACCCTCTCTAGCCCCCTATAGTCCCATGCATATATTAGAAGAGAGCTTCAGGATCCTTTTGCCTCATTTGGCATGGCCCCCTCCCACACCCATTTTGGAGGAAACTCTTGAGCATAGTCATCCTCCCAGTTGAAGCATAGTTCTAGTGTGGCTGAGGGCTATCTCTGATATTTACATAGATCTGACCAATTCCAACCGGCCACCTTTGTTTTCCCTGTCAGCTAGCTCACTGTGGTGCTGGCCCATCCCAATGTGATTGGTTTATTTGGGGCTTTCAAGACTGAGATTTGGCCCTCTCTGAGGCATGCAAATGGGTCATCTGCTTGGCCTCAGGAGTAGCATTAGTTTTTGCAATGAATATTCAAGTACTTTGAATAAAAAGTATTTTAGGCAGCAGTTTTCCTTTCTCCAGTATTTAAACAAAGCTTATCTTTTTAATCTTGCAAATGTATCCTAATGGAATAAAAAGAGTCAACATTAAGTTCAGGGGTTTCTCAGGCAACGCTAGATGTTATTGCACTTGACATCTGCCTTGGCCTAGGGTCAGCCTTGAGGGTGCTCCGATTTAGACTTACTGGCAAATTTTGCATGTTATGATATTTCTGAGCTGTGTTATCTTAGCTCTGTCCCTCAGTTTCTTATCCATAAAATGGAAATTACGGTAGCAACTACTAATATTGTTTTTTAAGATGGTGACATGTAAGCATGATCAACAAACTGGAGAGGTAAGGGAGTAATAAAAATAAATAAGATTTGGGGCACCTGGGGGGGGGGCTCAGTTGGTTACGCTTATGACTCTTAATCTTGACTGGGGTCATGATATCAGGGTCATATCTCAGGGCCATGAGATGGAGCCCTGAGTGAGGCCCCACCTCCAGACCTGCCTTGAGCCCCAGCGTTCAGCAGGGAGTTTGCCTGACATTCTTTCCCTTTGCCCCACTCCTCTGTGGGCAAGCTTTCTTTCTCTCTCTTAAATCAATCAATCAATAATCTTTAAAAAGAATAGGTAAGACTTTTTTTAAATAAAGAGCTTACTTAGAGTCTTAAAACCTATTTTTTTAAATGCAGAGTTTTAGAATTTACAATACTTTCCACTTTCCTGTATCAACTTGATAATACACATACTATTACCTACATTTTGCAAAGGGTGCACCTCAGGCTCATGTAGATTACATGCCTTGATTAAAGTGGAACAAGAATAACTAGCAGAGGTGGAAGATGGTCCAGATCTTTGTCCCATCATCTATTTCCCTTTCCTTTTTATTCTGCTCTTTGGTTAGAATTGTAAATGCGCTTTTTATTTATTTAGCGTAAATCTTCTTTAGCCAAACTTGGAACGATTACGTTTCCCCATCCCTCTTCTGCATCGGTGGATGTGCTTTCCTTGTTGTTTCTGCAGTGTTTGCTGACCCAGTTCAGTCCCATAGAAGGAGCTGATCTGCTTAGAGACCAGGATCGCTTTCCTTATTAAAGTGTGCCTGGCTTCAATGTGGTCTTTGGCATTCACTTTCTGGTAAATTCTAGATATCAGAGCCTTTGTCTTCAAAGCATTGTTTGTACACACTAGAGATTCACCACAGCAAGGGTTCATCCAATTTGGCCAATAAATTTGCTATTTAGTCTTGGCTTCATCATTAGTTTCAGCCTCTGGATGTCAGGATAGTCATACGTTTAAAGATAACTTTGGGCACCTTTGACCTTTTCTTCTTCTTTTTTTTTTTTAAGATTTTATTTATTTGACAGAGAGAAACACAGCCAGAGAGGGAACACAAGCAGGGGGAGTGAGAGAGGGAGAAGCTGGCTTCCTGCAGAGCAGGAAGCCCGATGTGGGACTCGATCCTGGGTCTCTGGGATCATGACCTGAGCCGAAGGCAGTTGCTTAACCAACTGAGCCACCCAGGCGCCCCACCTTTGACCTTTTCTATGGTCAATAACAATGTCATCCACTGGTTTGCTACTATGTCTAATCAGTTTAGCAAAATAAGTACCAGAAATGTAACATGTTATTCAGATTATCATTGGTCTTTTAAATATAAGTGAGCATCCTAGGGATACCTGGGTGGCTCATTCAGTTAAGCATCTGCCTTTGGCTCAGGTCCTGATCTCAGCATCCTGGGACTGAGCACATATCGGGTTCCCTGCTCAGCAGGGAAACTGCTTCTTCTACTCCCTGCCCTAACTTGTGCTCTTTTCCTAAATAAATAAAATCAATCAATAAGTAAATATAAGTGAGCATTCTAGATATAACTTAGAGTGAAAATCTTTTTATGTATTTTATATATGAACACTCTTAGTCCATTAAAAGTATGAAGGTATATTTATTATTGCAATTATAAAATTGAACAACCAAAATGGAAGCTCTTCTTTTTCTGTTCAAAAATAATTGAGTCTTTAAATAGATAAATAAGAATATGGGTTAGCAGTTAATACAAAAATTAAGGGAAGTTATCTTAGTAGGATAATTTCAGGAAGTTATTCTTTCTCTGCAAATAAATATTTATAAGACTTTAAATAATACAAAGCGGAGTAATAAAAACATGATTATGCCATAGTTCTAATGTTTATAAAATGATTAGATGTATATTAAACAAAATAAGCTTTAAGAACTATATATAAATTTTAGTTTTCTAATTCCATTTAGGCTGTGATTCTTTTAAGAAAAATTTCTTTAGGAATTTTTTATATCCTGTCGGAATGAAGTAAGAAGGTCAATTCTGTGACCTCCAAATTTCACAAGAAGGGAAAACTCCAAAATCACATACAAAAACTAGCTATAATAAAGAATACTAGAGGGCTCCCAGGTGGCTCAGTGGGTTAAAGCCTCTGCCTTCGGCTCAGGTCATGATCTCAGGGTCCTGGGATCGAGCCCTGTATTGGGCTCTCTGCTCAGCAGGGAGCCTGCTTCCTCCTCTCTTTCTACCTGCCTCTCTGCCTACTTGTGATCTCTCTGTCAAATAAATAAAATAAAATCTTAAAAAAAAAAATACTAGAGTCGAAGACAATAGGAAAACATAAGAGAAAGAATAGGTGACCCTCAATTTTTTGGTTTTTTTACCAGCTTTTAAAAAATTAACAAATAACGTATTATTTGCTTCAGGGGTACAGGTCTGTGAATCATCAGTCTGTTCTACCAATTTTAATGAGTTACCTAATCTCGCCATCATACCAAATAGGAGCTGTCCAACAGCTGACCATGATAAGCATGTGCTAGCCATATAGTCCCTTAAAATTTTAAATTTCACTTCTAAAAGTTTAATGAGACATTTTTAATAATAATTTATAATAATAATATTTTGGGTATAATATATTTCCTATAAATATAAATTTTGTATATGGATAAATAATATATTTTATACCCCATTACTTCCTTCTATAATGGCTATTTTCAGTTTTAATTTGGCTCTGAATATTGATTTTAACACCTGACCATGGGGTGTTTAACCAAAATCTACACTCAGTGAACTTACACTATAAACTATCTCATATGATTTTGGCAACCACGTTGTATTCTCAGTAGAGGGGTGTTGACTCTCATTAGGAAGTATTTTGAGAGTAACTCACTATGGTGATGAGCATGACTGTAGTATCTTTATTTCCATCAGATGAGCCAGGATTGCTGTGAAGAATATTAAATAAACTGAAATCAAATCTTAGAGCGTCTAGTAGGAGTTGGTATCACAACAAATCTATAATGCCAAATCCAGAGATACAGAGCATTTAAGAATTATCACCAAGACCAGGTAGGTGAGGAGACAGAATTCTTAAAACCAAGAACTAACAGGAGATCCACTTCAGATGCTACTAATCCAGCTCTTTAAAGGACCAGGATCAAAAGCGTGCACTTTCCTTTTCTATGGCCTCACGCTTAAAGAAAGCAAATTGCTCTGTCTTGTTGCTATGCTAGTGTAGTGATGTCTATCAAGAAATCCATATCCAGGTCTCTTTGGTTAATTTGTAGTAGCATCCCACAAAGATATCAATCTTACTCCTTTTCTTTTATCCTCAAAAGACAGATGCTTGGGTGCCTGGGTGGCTCAGTGGGTCAAAGCCTCTGCCTTCGGCTCAGGTCATGATCTCAGGGTCCTGGGATCAAGGCCCACATCAGGCTCTCTGCTCAGCAAGGAGCCTGCTTCCTCCTCTCTCTCTGCCTGCCTCTCTGCCTACTTGTGAGCTCTCTCTCTGTCAAATAAATAAATAAAATCTTTAAAAAAAAAAAAAAAAGACAGATGCTCATGTCTTTTACCTTCCTTCCACTCAGGTGGCTACACTGAATGAAGTAGCCACATAGTCGAGGTTATACTAAAGTAATGAAGAACCTCCACACTTAGTAGTTTAATCCAAAACAAAAACAAAACAAAACAAACCTTTACTTACTCACATTATTCCTTGATTCCATTAGGTGGCTGACTCCATGATGACAATTGGGACCCAGACTGATAACCTGCCATCCCGTGGCAGCCCCACCTGGAGCACATGACTTCCTCGATCGGCACAGCCAGGCAGGAGTGGGGAACAGCATTTGGATGTTCACTGTTTCTGAGCGGAAATGGTGCATACCAGTTCTGCTCACTGTTCATTAACCTAAAACAGTCACAAGCCATCTGAGCTAATAATTACTGTGTCCTACGTGCACAGAAGGAAAAGAGAACCAGATTTTGGTGAATACTGATGATAGCTACCAAATAGCTCTCTTCTATGCACCAAATATTCAGCTCGCTCTTATTCAACAACCTTCACCAAAGGAGCAGCCTGAAAGTCCCAGTGATCGTATTGAGCTCAAAGCCTAGGGTCTCTACTTCAAATCCAGGCATGGCTCCTCTTTGTCAGAAGACTCCGAGTAAAAATGGCAAGCCTCTCTCCTGCATGGGCTCAAGGTACAACATCCAGGGAGGGGAAGCAATCACTGGCCCGCAGGAATTCTTCAGTCTCACTAGTAGGTGTTGTGAGGCCACTCCACCCTAAAAGCTTCCTGGCCCTTTGTTTCCTTGACCCCAGTCTTTGGGAGATCTTTCTTTTACCATTTTTCTCCTTGAGCCACAACTGATGCTGGCTTTGGGAACTAAACTCTCCCTGAGAACTATGCAGATTTCACAGCCTACGTTCTACCTAGAAAAGGTAGAACAGCTCCTCATGATCTTTCAAAAACATAGAACACTAGCTTCTTTGCATTTGATTCCGGTCGTCCTCATGTGACAGAAACCACACTCATATTCACAATTCTTTATTATTATTATTATTATTGAAACAATCTCATACTTGCAGAAAAGCTGCAAGCATGGCACAAAGAGCCTTCTTTTCTTGAGCCATTTAAGAGTGAGTTGCTGACCTGAGGTAAACACTGTCCTCTAGTATGTAACTTTCCTACTAATGAGGACATTCTCCTATAGAACTGAAATACAATCATCAAAGTCAGGGAAATCAACGTTTATACGCTTCTATCATTTAATCCTCAGACATGTGAAAATTTTGTCTGCCACTTAAAAAAAAAATGTCCTTTATAGCAAAAGAATCCAGTTCAGAATCATGAATGGCTTTTCACTGTTGTGTCTTACTGTCCCTCACTGTGGCCCAGTTGCTCGGTCTTTCTTTGACTTCTGTTACTGTGATACTTTTGAAGATTATAGACCAATTACTTTGTACTGTGTCCCTTGATTTGCATTTGTTTCATGTTTCACTATTATCAGATTCAAGCTGCACACCTTGTCAGGAATATCACAGAGATGATGCCGTATTCCCATCGTCTACCATTGGGTAACACAGAGTTTCATTTTTTCACTTTGATCACTCAGATGAGATGATGTCTGCTCTGCTTCTCCACTGCAAAGTTATTCCTTTTCCATTTGTAACTAATAACTGTTGTGGGAATATACTTTGGAACTATGTATCTTTCCCATTTGTCATCAAACTCTAAGCATATTCACTGATTAATCTCTACTTAGAATACCTACATTTCTCATTTAATCTACTGGACTATGATAATCCATTACCATCTTTATTTTGATGATCAAATTGTCCTAGATTTGACCAGTGAGTGCCCGTTCAAGCAGACCCCCTCTTCGCCCCACCAGGCTCAGACCCAGGCACCTGTCATCTGCTGATGGATGTTCTCCTTATTCAATCCAGACTCCAGTGCTCTCCTCTTGGCCCCTGGGTTGCTCCAATCCCTGCCCCAAGTGTGCAGGGCCACCTTCTTCAAGAAGCAGAGAAAAGAGAAAGATCCCACAGTTTCTTTTGGGACGCATTTCTCCTACCTGATATGTTTCTATGCGTTATCACTCCTACTGCTCTCTTTCTCTTTCCCACTTCTGTGGGGAAGTTTTACCCTTATTATTCAACATAAGTAATTTTATACAGTTGGAAAAGATTTACTGAGCAATATACCTTTAATATGATCCTTGCCCTTAGGTAATATAATCTGTTGAAAGGTTTTATTGGCATCTACCTTAAAATTGCTTTTTGACTCTTATATTTTACTATTTGGAGTCTAGAAGCCATTGGGTTTTTTGGTTTTTTTTTTTAACCTTGCAAAGCCCCAATTTCTAAATCTCTCAATCTCCTTTCATTTCTGCCTTCAAATTGGGCAGTGCTCTCCTGGGCTTATGTCTTTTTCTTGAATACCTAGCCACACACGACAGCAAACAAACATTCTAACATAGTTTCCCCTAGAGCAATGGCTTCATTCAAACCATGATCTATTTCTCAAGTTACATGAGTGACAGCTTTGCTAAATTTTTGGTCACTATGAAACATGGATCACAGCCTTTCTAGCCTGGGGACTCACTTTCCTTACCAATGACCACCTAACTATGAAATCAATGCCTCATATTTTGGGTTATTTTTTTTACAAGGACACTCAACTTCTGGAAGGAAGTACTGTATTAATCAGAATGGACCAAGTTATGTTCTAACAACAAAGTTTCAGTGTCTTAATAGCAAAAAAGTGATTTCTCGATCACATCGTTCTATTCTAATTGGTGGGGATAAAGGGAAGTCTCTGTTTTGCATAGTCACTAAGAAACTTAAATTGTGAGACATCCCGCCCTCTGTAGCTACACCATCTGAAACAACCAGGTCCCTAGTTGCTCAGCAGGGGAAGGGGGACTGGATAAGAGTACATAAGTGTGTTTTCATGGCCTCAGACTAGATATGAATGATGTACATCACTTATGGTCACATTTCAATGACCGGAATTAGTCATGTGGCTCCAGCTCACGGCAAGGAAGCTGAAAGTGCAGTCTTCCCGTCTGTCAGCATGGGCAGATCTGGCAAACACTTATGTCAAAAGTCCATAAGTAACAGAGGTAAACCTAATAAATCACTGAAGTAGTAATGAATAAAAGCATATTGTGCACACACCAAATAGATAACTTGCACGCTGGGAGCAGTAACACTAAAACATGGAATAAGGCTCAGAGGTGTATTTGTATAAAGCAGCTATCGTGAGAAAACACCGTTTGTTCTTCCCAGTGATTAGTTATATTCGAATTTTCTTAAAGGGCCAGAAGCTTGTCAGTGGTTACTTCAGATCAACCTTGGGAAACAGTCAAGTTTTGCTTGTGATTTTCAGAGGCATAAGCAAGAATTGACCTAGGTTAAGTGAGTCTTAGGAAATAAGGTAAATCAAGCTTTTTTTGTGTGACTGAGCTACTTATGGAATTTTTTTAAAGACTTTATTTATTTATTTGACAGAGAGAAAGAGAGGGAGGGAGCACAAGCCGGGAGTGAAGCAGGCAGAGAGAGAGAGGGAGAAGCAGACTCCCTGCTGAGCAGGGAGCCCGACACAGGACTCAATCCCAGGACCCTAAGATCATAGCCCGAGCTGAGGGCAGACGCTTCACTGACTGAGCCACCCAGGCACCCCAGCTCAGGGAATTTTAAAGACTGGTCTCCATTAAAAAAAAAAAAACAAAAAACATTAGTAATATCTTCTACATAATATATTTTAGTAACAGATCCTAGATGTGAGTCTCATTCTACCACATGTTATTATTTATGAAATGTCTCTTATTCTTACCTTAGCAGACATTTATTGAGTGTCTATTATATCCTAGATACCCTTCCAGGCACTGGTGATATAGCAGCGGATAGAGGAGACAAAAACCCCTACCCCCATGCTAATGGGTTAGACAAATTTTAGATATATAGGGTGTCGCGTGATGGTAGATGCCATGAAGAAAAATTAAGCAGAAAAGGAAGGGAGGGCTTTCTGGTGGAGAAATGAGATTTGTAAGTTTGAGTGTTTTAGTTGGAGAAGGTCTACTAAGAGTCACTGGGGTAGGCTGACGTGTGGTTCCCAAAGATATCCAGACCCAGAGCCCCAGAACCCGTGAAGATGGGGTCTTGGCAATGGTGATTACGTTAAAGATCTGCGATGAGGACATTATCCTGGTTAATGAACCCACTGTAATCCCAAGTGTCTTTATAAGGGGGTGGGAGAAGGGTCAGAGTTGGAACAGCCAATGTGACAGCAGAAGCGGAGGTCAGAGAAAGAGAGAGTTGAAGATGTTTTGCAGGTGGCTTTGAAAGGGCTGAGAGCCAAGAAATGCAGAAGCCTCTAGAATCTGGAAAAGGTGAAGAAGTGGCCTCCCAAGAAATGCAGCCCTGCTAGTACCTTGATTTTACAATGCCTGACCTCGAGGGCTGTAAGACAATACACTTAGTTTTAAGCCACTGTGTGGCAAATTTGTCACAGTGGTGATTAGATGCTAAAACATACATTTGTAAAAAGACATGAAGGAACCAAGGGAAAGAGCATGAGGCTGTATCTAGGGGAAGAGCTTTCTGGACAGAGAGAAGAGCTAGTGGGAAGATCTTGAGACAGGAGCGTGTCTATCAATGTACAAGGAGTAGAAAGTCTTCCAGCATGGTTGAAGCCAAGCAAAGAAAGAATACCAGTCAGAGAAGACATGGATTGTCAGACCATAAAGGGGCTGTGGGTCACTATGACGGCTTAGGCTTGGACTCTAAATAAGATGGAAGTTGCTGGAGGATTCTGAATTGCACAGCCGCACGATCTGCCTTGCATTTTAAAGGAAGCATCTTCTAAACATCAACAGTAGAGCATAGGAGAGTGAGGGCAGAACTGGAAGACCATTAAGGAGACAGTGCAAACAGTCAAGGGGAAATAGATGACAGTGTGGCCCAGGACAACAGAGGAACAGATGGTGGAGAGTGGTAAGGTTCTGGACCAATCTTGAAAATAGATCCTAAAAGAACAGCTGACAGATTGGCTGTAGGATGTAAAAGAAAGGGACCAAAAATGACTCTGAGGTTTGGGACAGGAACAACCAGATGGATATAGCTGCCACCTACCAAGGTGGGAAGGACAATGGGCATTTGGAGATCAAGAGTTAGGTTTTAGACAGAGTGGATTTCAGATGTCATTTGGAGGCCCATGTAGCGCTATGGGATATAGTCTAGTAGTGGTGGGATATAGTCTAGTAGCGGTGGGATATAGTCTAGTGGCGATGGGATATAGTCTAGTGGCGATGGGATATAGTCTAGTGGCGATGGGATATAGTCTAGTGGCGATGGGATATAGTCTAGTAGCGATGGGATATAGCGGTGGTGTCTCAGAAAGAGGTGAGACAGGAGGCCCATGTTCGCCAGAGTCTAGTGTACCATGATACTGGATAGGAGGATCAAGAGAGAGACCATAGACAAGGAAGACAAGAGAGCCTAGGACTGGAGTCTAGGATGGACACACTCAAGTTTGGAGATCAGGCAGATGAGGAATAGCCAACAAAGGAAAAGGCAAAGTTTCTGTGGTGACCTAGGAGGAAAGCAAGGGTGTTATCATATGAAAGTCAATTTAAAACGTGTCTTAAAGAGGAGGGAATATCAGATGCTTGTGAAAGGTTAGGTGATATTCAAAATATTTAACTACCAGCATGATGAAATAAATTAATGTGGAAGTATACATATAATAACCTAAGAGAAATCCCCCTTTATCCTCTGAAAAAACGAAGTTAAATTTAATCCCATAGTGTGACATAGCAATAAATTGTAATACGTTCCAAATCATTTGTTCATTTTTGTAAATTGTTAGTGTGATCTTTTATGCGAGGAGGATGTCACCAGCTAAATGAGGCTCTGTGTGAGCTATGCTTTGATAAAGAGGACTGCATCAAACACATAAAAACTTCCCCACTAAATTACTAGCCGTGGGTGACTTAGACTGTCAAATTAACATCAATAATATAGATCATGGTGTCAAATTCTCTCAGCTTCTATTGGAAAGCAATTACATTAAAAATGTTCTACCCTCCCAAATGTTTTAGCCTTTACATTACTGAGATTCTGTGAATTAAAAATCCTTATTATCAACTACATCAAGAGCATCCTGTTGGAATGTCACATGTAATTGGGTGGACCACATCCTTTGGGCCAACAAGAGGCAGGATACTGCAGCAGTTAAGAGCACTGGCCACAGGCAAGTCTGACTGAGTTTGAATCTCAGTTCTGCCGTTTACATTGTAAATAACCACGCTGGCCTGTTATCTTATCCAGAAAAATGAGGATAATAATGATGATTAAGTACTTAAATGAGTTGGTATGTACCAGATACAGAGCATACATTTTAAATGATTGCTCTCATTTTTATTAATAAAATTATTGCTGCTAATTCTTGCAATGGATGAGTGTTTGGTGGGTTTTTATGAGCCTGTCCAGTTAAATAGAAGAGCAATTCAACAGTGACTCATACTCCGGGTATCCTTGACCTCCCACTGTCTCCAATGGCGCCATCCAGTCCCTCTTGCTCCCCTCTTCTCCCTGCCTCTCCCACACCCTTTCTGAGGCAAGGCCCATGGAGGCTATAGTCCCAGGTCACCACGTGACGACAACACCAGGATGAGCACCCGCAGCACTATGCCAGAGCTTTGGAAGCCAGCTGGAGCCCAGGGGTTTTCTCACTTGAGTACAGTGCCAGCAGGGACACTTCCTACGGATGTCTGGGCTTACCAGAGCCAGGATCTATAGCTGGTTCACGAAAGCCATAATGGGCTGGCTGGCATTCCAGGACCCCGGTGGGTTCCCAGAAGCTTGTCAAACATTGTCACTCAGAGACCCTTGGGGCTGCATTTGGAGTGTGGGCAGCGCATGGACCACTGCCCTCAGGGATGGGGAGGAGTGGGGAGAGCAATGCAAAGAAGTAAGGACACTTGAAGGGCATGACTGGCCTGTATACCATTGACTTATGATACTAGTACCTGGTCTCAGTGCTGGGGCAGAGACCTGGAGCCCCTTGTACGGCCTGGGATTAACCCTATCCTGGATTCTGAGAAGGTCAGGACTGAGCTCCAGAGATGAGTAGCAAGGGGTGGCAGGAGCTCTCAGAGGGATCAAAAATGGGGCTACTTATCAACAGTGTGGAACGATTTTGCTCTTTTAACAACCAGAATGGCTGTGGCTATGTATATGGCTGAACCCTGGCTCTGCTGTTAGTTCTGTAAGCAGAGAACAGGCTATTAGGTTTTGCAACATGGAAGTCATTGATGTTTTCCTGAGCCAATAACAGTCTGATGGAGTAGCGTCAGAGCAAAAAGCGAGGACAATGGGGGACACTTTTAAGGGGTTTTTCTACAAGGAGGAGTTGAGAAATGGAATTGGGGGGGTTAAAAGAGGATTTCCTTAGAGCGGGACAATGAATAGCGTTTGTAATGTTGGTGAGAAAGCTTGTAGACAGATGATGCCTACCTTTGTTTATCACTCAGGGGCTGGGGGTGGGATGTACTAAGGCTACACATTTTTTTTCAGTGTTATTTTTCAGTTTTTCTTCCCATTATTTCCAGTATGAAGAACCAAGTATCCCTTCCACTGTTATTTTTTCTTCTTTTGTTATAGGTACTGCTCTGATTCCATTTCTGGGCATTTTCTTTTTCTGCTTCTGTTTTTAGTGCAAAATCTGCTTGATAGATCAATAAGCACCCAGGTAGCCTGCCTACGCAGGATGCCTGCTCTTTTCTCTGCCAAGAGACCAACGTTTCAGCATCGTAAACCATGGCCCAGAAAACCAAATACCATTATATAATACTAGATTTGCACACAGCACTTGCTTATCTCTGTCTATATCTATCTATCTATCTATCTATCTATCCATCTATCTTCTGTCTAACCATCCATCTTCTAATCTATCCACCTATCCATCTATCATCTATGTATCTATCCATCCATGCATCTACCCATCATCTAATTCTAGAAAGAAATTAAACCACTCTGGCTGTCTATTGAACTAATTTCTTGCTTCAAATCTCAACCTTAGTTGAAATAAAAAATTCTACCTACCTGATTAAAGTTTTATAAGACATCCTTCCTTAGAGTACTTCCCTAGTTTCCACCTTTCCATCCCCTCCCTAGGAATGAGTGTTGGTGGTTGGGGATGAAAGTGTGATGAGTCCCTGTCTAGTGTCCATCACATCCTATGTATTCCAGCTAGCCCCTCTTGATTTCTCCTATCTACTCTCTAGGGTTCCTCCATGCTTCCTAGCCAATGGATGAGATGCTGCTTCTTTTCTAAAACTCACAGAAGGAGACAATAGAACACAGGGGTTAGGAGCTCAAACTGTTGCATAAGACAGATTGGGTACTAGTCTCAGCCCTGTACTGACCGACTCTGGGCAGCACATTTCTCTTGAAGTGGGATGAAATAAATCATAACACTATATTAGGGTTGTGGGTCAAATAAGAAAAAAAAAGTAAAGTCCTTAAGTAAAAAAAAAAGTCTTTGTTCATATTCTATAGTAAAAGACTTCCACTTTATGATGAGTACCATACTTAGAGAGTAAAATGTGATCTCTTTCATATTTCTAAGTCTTTAAGCAAAATTCTCAAAAGTTGGCTCCCTTATTAATATGATGGATGTCAACAGAAAAATATAGCATTGTGAAATCTTTATCTTGTGGTGACCCTCTCAGAAACCTGTTCCATTTTGTTTGTCTTTTTGTTTTCCGTTTATGGTATTAAAGGAATTATGGAATGGTTTCTATATTTTTTAATTGAAGCATAATTAATATACAGTATTATATTAGTTTCAGGTATATGATATAATAATCGAACAATTCTACACATTACTCAGTGCTCATCAAGGTAAGTGTGCTCTGGGGCGCCTGGGTGGCTCAGTTGGTTAAGCGACTGCCTTCGGCTCAGGTCATGAGTCCCGGGATCCAGCCCCGCATCGGGCTCCCCGCTCAGTGGGAGGCCTGCTTGTCCCTCTCTCCCTCCCTCTGCTGTGTTCCCTCTCTAGCTGTGTTTCTGTCAAATAAATAAACAAAATCTTAAACAAACAAGAAAAGATAAGTGCACTCTTAATCCCTTTCACCTGTTTCACCCAAGCACTTCCCCACCCCCACCCTACCTTCCTTCTGGTGACCATCTATGTGGCTCTCTGTGTTGAAGCATCTGGTTTTTTGTCTCTCTTTCCCCCCTTTGTTTGCTCATGTGTTTTTTTCTTAAATTCCACATGAGTGAAATCATGTGATATCTGTCTTTCTCTCACGGACTTCTTTCACTTAGCATAATACCCTCTAGACCCATCGATGTGGTTACAAACAGCAAGATGTCATTCTTTTTTATGACTAAGTAGTATTCATACACACATACAAACACACACACACATACCTCTTTATACATGCATTTACTGATGGACACTTGGGTTGCTTCCATATTTGGTTACTGTTAATAATGCTGCAATAATCTAGAAATAAATTTTAAAATAAATAAATATGTGCCACCAAGATCAGTTTCAAATTTCCTGTGAGAAAAGAGTTTCAAGAGTTGAATGAAATAAAGGGTAGGGCCTTGGTAAGTGTCTACTACCTTCATCTCTCCCATCCTCCTGGCAGCGCTGGGCGGATTGAGCGATATGCCAATGCAGAGTGAGCAGGTACTAGGAAGTCATGACATTCCTTTCTTCTCTTCACAGTAGACCTTTGTTAACTCATCACAGTCTCTTCCCAGCCGCAGTGCGTGAGGTCTCTGCATCCTTCCCGATGCAGTGCTGTAGCAAGCCCAATTAATTGGCACAGGTATGCACACAGAGATCAATTTTCTATCCCTGTAATAAAAGTATTTGTTTCAGGGAATTTATCCTCATGAGCTATAGGAAACACTTGGTAGAGTTTAGCTTTCTTTTTCTGTCCAAGACGGTATCACCTACAATGAAAACTATCATCTCCCACCAGAACAGATTCTTCCCGTACTAATTATGCAACTCATCACCTCTGCACACTCCTGACTCCCCCACTGAGGATGGGCAAGACATTTCTTATGCTAGTCATGTGATCACATCGTGGTTTTAGTCAACGGAGCAAAAGCTATTTGGGCAATATTTCTTTTGGGGACAGAAGTTCTTTTTCTCTGTTTCCTAGTTCTTTATAACCTCTCATTTGAAGTTTCCATAACTTTCATATGTCATTCTCAGAACAGAGAACAATCATTAAAAATGAAAATATAGGGCGCCTGGGTGGCTCAGTGGGTTAAAGCCTCTGCCTTCAGCTCAGGTCATGATCTCAGGGTCCTGGGATTGAGGCCCGCATCGGGCTCTTTGCTCAGCGGGGAGCCTGCTTCCTCCCCTCTCTCTGCCTAGTTGTGATCTCTCTCTCTCTCTCTGTCAATAAATAAATAAAGTCTTTAAAAAAAAGAAAATGTACAGGATAAAATACGATTAGAGGGATTTAGAGAGGGTCATTCTTGGTCTATAGCAATAACTTTCTAGGATAGGATTTCAGGCGATAAGACCAAAGGAGAGATAGGTCAGAAAGAATGGTTTTTCTGATTTTACCATTTGGCTTTCCAGCAAGAAGTGACAGATGGGTGCATGAGGGAAACTTATGTTCTTTTGAGAAAGAGTTGGGGTTCTTAGAGTTCTATGGAAGATGTCAGAGATGAGATACAAACAAATCTTCACATTCAGGAGCAGTGGCATTTAATAAAGTGATTAAGCAGTGACATTAAATAACTTCTCAGGCCATTTTGAAGTGATTAACGTTGGTGGATGGAGGCCAGGATTCACTGGGGAAGGAATATAGGGATATTTCTCTTGATTAAAAATTGCAAGCAATGGTGGTAAAAATTTCATGGGAAGTTTTGTTTGATTGTCCTCGGCATTAAATGGCATTGCTTATTAAAAAGCCTTCTCCCCTTCCCTGCCACAGAGGTGAAGATAAAACCTCTGAGAGGATGGAAATATTTGTGAGCAGATTCTGGGTTGTGTTCAAGTTGTTTGCAGGTACTTTAGGTTCATCTCCATTCATTAACCTCTCATTTCCTACCTAGGTAGATTTCACTGATACAAGAATATTGGTTTTGCTTATTAAGAGGACATTGCGTCCATG